>CACVKI010138000.1:0-20057 GCA_902732785.1 Trichogramma evanescens | reverse complement strand
CCCCCCCCTTGCCTCAAATAATATTTTTATTTTGTTCATTGGAAGCAAAAGGTTACTTTTTGATTACTGTTTGGTTGGGGTGGCACAATAGTATAAGTATAACTAAAAACGAAAAACAGAAAAATCTCAAGGCATGAATAATTAGTGGCTGAGGCCGATAAATACGCGCACTGCAGCTTGCTTTTTTCTTGTTCTAGGCCGGTATGTTAATTTATGTATTCCAAATAAAAAGATTTCGAGTAAAATAAAAAAAGGAAAAGACATGATTTTCGTCTTTGCAATTTTTGAAAATTTCATTATTTGTTTTTATGTATTATCGGTTTGTATATTATTTCATCAGTATATCAGTTTATATATTATATTTTCATAGGAATGGTTTTAGAAATGCATAGCAATCTTGAATGCAGGTGTTGAGTGATATGAGCAGGATGGATTGGGTTTTAGCATGATCTTATCATTTATGAAGATTTTGTTGAATAAAAGTCAAAAATACTTATAAAATTTATTTTCGTAGTAAATGAATACAAAATTGATTAAACTATAGATATAACTTTGATCAATAATATGGCACTGAAGTTAATAAAAGCGTCTAATTAGATAAAAAATATCTTTTTAGAGTATTTGAGTACAAACATTGGTTTAGTAAAAATGGGTACTATCCCGTTGCAGCGAAGCGGAAATAATAAGTACATCAAGGTCAATCGTATCCTTAAAAAGAATTCATGATTTCTGGTGAAATAGAATAAAGAGAATCATCCAGAAAAGGTCCAGACTTTGTTGCCTTTGGAGTCGGTAGACTCATGAGTCTTGTAGTTGTCCTTGCCCCCCGGATAATAAGTGGAGGTTGGCCGGCTAGTGGGCCGGTTCATCGCAGGTCCTGACGGTTTGTTGGGATAGCTGTCGCCAAAAAGTCTCTGCCAGAGAGAGCCGCTTCCGATGGTATTTCGTCCACCAGAGTATCCCGTACGATCACCGAAGGGTGAATTATCGCGTGGGGGTGTAGTGGGAGGCCTCTGAGGCGGTGGAGTTGGGGGTCTGCGTGGCGGCGCCGTCGGCGGCGTGACAACCGGTCTCTGCGTCACTTGTGGTCTGACGTAACCTGGTGGCCTTCGCGCCGCTGGAGCTGTGCACAGTCGGTTTGGTTTACGTGTTTTTTTGTTTGTTTTACTGTCTTGTTACTGAATATTTTTTCTTGTCAATGAGTCTGAAGCTTTGAATATTAATCTTGACTTAAAAAAACAATGTTGTCAAGAAATAAGGTCAAGAAGGGCATACGCGATA
Source organism: Trichogramma evanescens (assembly GCA_902732785.1). Lineage (NCBI taxonomy): Eukaryota > Metazoa > Arthropoda > Insecta > Hymenoptera > Trichogrammatidae > Trichogramma > Trichogramma evanescens. The sequence goes on along the minus strand of CACVKI010138000.1, from coordinate 18,776 downwards.
ACCAATATCAAACGTTGTAATCGTCGAAAAGTTTTTTATCGTGATCGTTTATTCGTTGGATGAGATTCAATGAAAAGATTTGAAAAGTGTTACTACAGTCAGGCAGCATGTATTTAATGAATATTTCTTCAAGCATATGAGTTAAAAAGTTTGAATTTAATGAGAATTGATGAAAAGCAATGTAAAAGCATTGAAGCAGAAAATCTATGTCAAATAACTTGGGAAAAAATACAATCGTTTATTAAAATTTATATTTACAAAATAATCGCTTAAAAATACCAATCGTACTACATAATACTACAGTAAGTTTTCGCACTTTATTTTTAAGTATATCTTGAATACTGACATTTTCAGGTAACTTTGGTTCATCTAGAATACAATATCTCGTTTTGCTCTAAACGAAGGCGATTTAACATTTTCTTCAGTGCTGGTAAACTCTGAGATATAAATATCTAGAAAATGTTTCACTAATCATTCCTGACATAAAAATGTTATAAACTTTTTGAATTCAGTGTCAGAATACTCATAAAAGTTGATAGTTAAAGATGATAAATAATTAAATAAATATAAACTGCTCATCCGAATTCATTGTAGCTCGACCAGTAAATGACCTTCATCGTTGGCTAAAAAATTGAATTAAATCCATGCAGATATATTTTTAATTGTTTTTCATATCAAATTTTTCAAAGAGTTCATTCACTGGTACTCAATCATTGGTTGATCCGACTAAGCTACCTGAAGTTAACACACGCAAAGAAATATGTGAAATTGCGTTCATCTAGGGCTAACGTTATATTCATTATGTCGAAGTAGTAAAATGATTAACAAGGCACAATCATTAGATGTAAACAATCTGCACCTAATCGTAAACGTTTTTTCAATAGCTCGAACAACGATCGAAAAATCACATACGTTGAAAAGTGTCCTCTAAGACAGCTCGTTGGCATGAATGCAAAACTTTCTCATTTTAGTCATAATAATAAACATGGATACGTTCTAAAAAATTTTTATAAACGGATTTATGGTTTTAGTATGAGTTTAACGAACAAGTCAAACTTGAAAAAAGTGCGTCGCACGATTCGATCTCGTAACACGTGAAAGATAAGTTATTGAAATATTTAAAGATAATTTTAAACATAGTTATCTTTAGAATGGAAGGCACATATGGACGTATTTTGGGCTCATTTTTTGGTTTAACATTATTCATAATTCATCCCACACACACTTTGTTTTTTGTCATTTTATCTCGATAGCTCACGCATATAATCAGACTTGTGGATGCTCAAAATATTTACAATGACAAGAGAATATCATCGACAAAAATGAACATGAAAAGCTTGCAAATTCACGTCTTAAAAAAAGCGAATGTCAGCAGCGGGGCGAGAATCAAAAAATTCGACGAGACCACAACATTAGCCCCATTTCGTCGGTAAATAGAATTAGAGTAGGTACTGCCCCATCCCGGATTAGCCTGAGGCAGGCTGTGCTGCGGGTAATTGCTGTGATAGCGCGTATTATCTGGCTGCCTTGGTGTCACCGGTGGATACAGCGGGTAGCCGTATTGATCGACCGCGGGTCGATTATTATTGTTGTAGTTTATTGTAGGATAAACGCCTCCATTGCTGGGATAGGGTGGATATCCATTATTATTGTTGTTGTTGTTGTTGTTGTTGTTGTTGTTATTCGGATATGGTGGATAAGCTGGTCCAGTGTAGGGCCCTCGATTATTCAGGTTGTCGTTGATTTTATCAGCTGATGGAACATCGGAGTTAGTGTAACGCGTTGCACCAGTTGAATGTTCACCTGGTGAATAATTATTGACCCTCTGGCTGTTAATGGAGCTTATGCCCGACGAGTCGTACCCTAAAAATCGACAGGTTTTTTTGTTGTTGTTCCAGTTGTTTAGCTCTACGGCCCACGCACAAATAAACACAAAATCTAAGCTGATCTACGTATCTAGGTGCTCTGTGTGTTGAACGCAATGCACAAACGGCATACTAATATTCACATTTAATACAACATTTATTAGGACTTTTTGTGTTGTGATTATAGCGTGATAAAATAACACTAAATATTTGTAGAATGGTTACTGCATACATTAAATGGACTTAGGTTACATACATACGCAAGCTCATGCAATCCTCAAGCTTTCAAATATAATTCACGGTATCACGCGGTTACTAATTGCTTAAAAGCTTAGAATGCACTTTTGTTTTTTTTTCATCGCCGCGTAAAAAGTGATTTTCAATATGTATCGAATGCGATGTTGCAGAGTTTTCGAAAAAAAAAGTTTAAAATACTTGTTAGGAATTTGCTCCCAATAGCACAGATACAAAAAAAAAACAAAAAAAAACAAGTTATCCGAAATCAACAAGCAAATATTTGCGAATCGCGCTCACTCTCCCTACTACTTGTGTGTATGTGTATGTGTGCGTGTGTGTGCGGGCGTGACGAAACATGGAACAATTTCATAAATCGCTCGTCGACGAGCAAAGCCTGTCGAGCCTGTGTCACAGTGGCCACGTTCTTTTTTGATCAACTGTTGCTGCGCAACAGAAGAATTGCTGTGCAAGCATGGAAAAACACCCACGCACACATACATAGACTGACGATGTATAGGGTACCCGTGAACACTCGTTTAACTCGATCGTAACTACGACTACTCTGTATTCGCGCATTACTTTGCAACGGCACGCCCGGGTCATTCGCTTTGACGATTCGAGCGTATGTACCCGGTGCTGTCCTCATCGTTCGAGAGGTTCGTTAGTATTTCTTATTACTTTTATATCGAGCTCACAGCGTCTTTTTTTCTTTCCATTTCAATTTTTATCAACGCGTTAACGACTCGAACCCCGAGAGACAGACGAGCATCGAGGAGAAGCGTAGGTCTATAAATATTATTGCGAATGAGAGAGCCGATATAGATTATCGCTGCTGTGCGAAAAAAACCCGATTGCTAACTTAAAGGTCGCGGGAAAAAACGATCGTGCTATGTACGAGCTGGGATATTGAGCGTGGATTTAGTGGGATGTATGGCTGAACGAAAAACGAACAACATGGCACATATTTATAAAAGGCCAGAGAGCATGCGAGCACTAAACCACCTGTGATGTGCGTGCGTGTTAGTATATATATGTGAGCCTATATAGGTGTGTGCGAAACGACACGAAGCCACAGTGGTAGCGTTCCTGCCAACTTCCTATAGTCGTAAATTGCATTTTCACCTTTTAGTGACGCGAAGCGACGCAGCTTAATGCCTTCGCCTATGTGAACGATTCGACCAATCGTCTATCGCTTATAAAGTATCAAAAAATCTACGTGCTACGAAAGACTCGACTTTTTTCATACATATAACTGGCCATCGTAATAATTCGCAAGCCACCGAATTATAAGAGAAAAATAATAAACCAACTGCACTCGTCAAAGAAAAAACAGGAATTTTCAACGATATAGATTAAAATTTGAATTAAATTCTGCGTAATTAAAGTTTTTCCTGAAGTTTTTTACTTTGGGTTTAACTAGTCAAAACTCTTATCATTTTTTCAGAAATGTAACGTCCAACGCATGAACGGCAATTCAACAATGAAATTTACATTCAAAATGGGATAGGTGAATTTAATTTAAGTTTCAACATCGTAGTACTAATCGAAATTTCACGTTTCGATTCGTGAAACTGGTGGATTCCTCGAGTTCGAGCTTGGTAAATTAAGATGAAGTGTTATGAAGTTGAATACGAATGATCCACGTTTGCAATAATTTTCAATAGGTGAGAGACATTTTGGAATTACTCCTCTTAAAATCGCATCTAATATTAATTATAACGTACAAAGTTTTATACAATATCCGTTGGGTCGCTGATAAAATCGTTGTATCTGAACAAAGAGCATACAAGGAATTAAAACAAAATAAAACTCCCACCTTTTGAACAATAGTCGCTTTTTTGCAGGGAATCCAGTATTTATACCGAGCAGCAATGGATGATTGCACTCGGAGCGTAGCCGAGTGGAATTTATAACGGAATACGTAAATATACCGTTGAATGGAAAAATATTTATTTTCTTGGTGGCAGCATGACAACGAGACGATGAGCACAATATTTATATATATTTATACAGCATCAGAGTCGTTACTAATATAAGCGTGTGTAAAAATTGCATGACTTAAAGTGATAAAACCAGAAGAATAAGAGTAAGGTTGAGAGAAACAGAGAAACAGACATAAAGATAGACGCAGAGAGAGCATAAGTGATGAAAAGAGTAAAGGGTCATAAAAGAAAAACTCACCTAATCCCGGAGTAGTATTCACACAAGTTGGCCTTCCGTTTTCCGTCTTACAGTATGTGCCTGAGGGGCAGAGTTTAGTTGTGCAGCTCTCGCCTGAAACGCATCAATTCATGAGAATAAAAAGGAAAAATCAGTTGCTTCTTTTCATTTTAATTGTGCAAGGTGAGAAAAATTCTCACCTCCCGAATTAGATCTCTGGCAAGTCGGATAACGTCCACAGGAATCGCGCTGTGTGTAAGAGCCGCACGGGTCCTCAGCCATGACACATACCTCATCGGAGCGGCAACCAATGTCTCGGCAACTTCGGCCATATTCTGTGTAAAAAATAAAAAATAAAATAATCATTAATCCTGATTGAAATCAATTTCTTTTCATATATACTTTTCAATGAAAAAGGACTGAGAAAAAATGTCCGACCTATTTCAGCGCTGCTATTCTAAACTACGCAGCTGATTCGTATTTTTTATATCTTGCCTGATAATGGCTGCTTTATTGTCAGTTTGCAGAAATGCCATCGATTGCTAAAAGTGTAATCAATCGAGCCATTACATCGGCTTAGAAAATGGCATAAAAATGTTGTAATTTTTCTTTGCTCGTATTTGCACGAGCCAGCCGAGAGCTTTCATCGAAAAGAAGCTGATCTCTCGATACGTGCAAAAGTAGTAGCAGCAACAGAGTCTTTTTTCCAATAACTCGATGAAACCCTGTACGCGTTTAGCTGGTTTGTGCTACTTTTAAATTTTTACCGTGTAAAAAGGGATCTTAATGACGTCAGAGTGAAGTTGCACATATACGCAGACACATGCGCTTACGGCTCGATTTGCAAAATGAGCTACTCGGCGCGAATACCTCACGCCCTTATATACAAACTCGTAACGCCATAGTTAATTAAAAATCAATGATGACACGTACGCAGCCCCGTGAACGTGCCTGACGAGCGAGAAACTTGTTAATTGACACTGTGACGTTGACGTTGTTGTCGTCATTGCAGGAGTTCTAGCCGTCAACGAGTAATTCGATTTCAAGGTACTTTTAAGTCTATCCTTAAGAGTCGAATTTTCGGCCCCCGCTCGCTGGAAGCTTTACAAGCTACTTTATAACTACAGCTATTACGAGATTAATTGCTTTAGATAGGCAAGAAATACGGCCGAGTATAGCGGGGATAATCAAAATGTACATGAAAGTATAATGTACTCACTGGAATAAGGAACAGCATCGGCCAGAACCAGGAGGGTCAGCAACGCCGCGAGCAGCGGTATCAGCGACGTCTTATTCGACGCCGACATTTTCCTCTGTAAAAGAAAAACACATGCACATTGCGCGCGTCATTTAAGCGATGATTTACGCAGAAACGAGTTTTAATCCCAAGAGCGAGTCCAGCCACACAGCAAGTGCATTATAACTCTTTGTCTTTCGTGCGCTAATTGTCCGAGGATAATTGGATGTACGCGTGTGCGCGCAGGTAGGCACTAGGCGAGGTTGGCTTGCTTCTATATGTATAGCGCCGCACGTTTACGCTCACGCGAGAATGAAAAATATATATTTTTTGTGCGCGAGAGTAGATAATTATGGAAATGAATCAGGATGGAACAGTACCCGTGGGATCTGGACTCGCGCCTAATGATTGCATCGCAACGTCCACTTGGCAAATATTTGCGCAGCGTGTTTTTGTCGTTATCATAACTACGCTCTGTAAGACGTCTGTAAGACGTTATAAAATGAGCCAAGTGCATAATAAACGCGCAAATGGTAATAACGCGACTTTATCAGCGCCGATAGTGCATAGGTCATTGAAATTCGCTCTGAATTTCGTTCAGAAAAAACTGACTGCATTTGAAAGATCAGCGCGATATATAAAGAGATAGATTGAGTTACGACTTTCTATACGTATTTCAAACACATCCGGTGCGTGAAACTTTTCCCCGAGTTTACTTGAAAATTGATTACGGTTCAGAGCGCAATGTGGACCGTATAAAGAGTCAAATTAGCCGACGTTAAACGTGCGCCGATCGAGATGAAATAAGCACGTGTATTATAAGCGATGACGCGCGCGCTCCGAAACATTTTCAACGATCGCGAGAAGGTCACGCCAACAGATCGAGCAAAACTCGCTTTTACGCACATGAGTCGTACTTAATACGATCCAATAGAAGCAGCCTTGCACGTATAATATATTAAGTACGCAGTACGTCTCGTGTTCCTCAGCACGTACGTACGTACCATACCCATCGTTCACGATTGCAAGTCTCGCAGTTTTTAACGAAAACCACAACAACAACAACAAGCATCTGTCGCTACTCACCTACTTATCTGTATTTCCTTGCGAGGAGAAATAGAGACGGTGCTCACCGAGAATTCAGAAAAAAAAGCAGGCAGCGCAGTGTATTAGAAGGCTGTTTATTTGATACGAGCGAGAATCAACAAGTTTTTACAACGGCACAGACGGAGAGAAAAGAGCAGTCTCGAGGAGCAGCGATCAGCGACTACTATACGACATCATCACCGTCAGGCCTTAAGCGCCCTGGAATTTTCGGTGTGGGGAGAGAGTGAGGCAGCTACGTCGTCGTGAGCTGAGCTCGGTATACGTATATACATACATTGCCATAGCACAGAACTATATTTATGCCCCCTCCTAATACGTGCAAACGCACATACACACACACGTACACATTAATAGCACGAGTACTGCTGTATTGCTGCTGCCTCTGCAGACACGTGATACATCTGCGCGATCTACTCTTTGCGCGACTTTTGTCTAGCCTAGTCATCTCTATTGCTGCTGCTCATCGTGAGTTTATTATGTGTGTAAGCTGCGCTTCTAAATATACACACGAGCTGCGTTATGGAAAGCCCTACTTCGGTCCAAGGTGCTTTTTTCCCCTTTCGACGTCATTGGAAAAACTTGCACACAATCTACGTTTTTCGCGAGGCTTTTTTCTCCTCGCTTCCAGTCAACCATCCTTCTACGACGGAATAACGTTACAACTACTTCTTTCCCAAATTTTCTGCATAAACTGAAAGCTCTGGGCAATCCTTAACTTTTAAAAAAAACCTCTCGCGAATGCTTTCTTCCTTTTTTATTCGACGACTCTACAGTCCACAAAGTGCGCACGGGCATTAGCTCGCTTTTATGTTTTATATAACTTGTGCATTTCATCGCTCGTACTTCTGCATATGAATGTATTCACGCATACATACAAAGGAATTACATTGTTGAAAGTACAAGGAAAAAAAAAGAAAAGAAATGAAAATAGCAAGCCGAAGAACGTTTCAACGCAAACTCATCACGAACAATAACAATGGAATAGCTATAGATAGACGGTACACGATTTAAAATCGACAAAATCGCTGATGAACTGCTCGGATTTTTCATGCGCGAAATCTAATTTCAATTAATTGAAGAGCGTTCAAGTGACGCTGTGCGAGTCGCAGGCGTTCGATACTTAATTAAGCTGCGCATCAAATCCTCAACCCTCTATTTGGCCCTTTATTTTATAAGTTTGATTCGTACTTTTAAGGTGCGTAAAGATTCGACTTTAATCGGAAGTAATACAATTTTCCATTCCACGAGTTTTATATTTTCATAATGTTTCATGAATATATATAAATAGTAGACACCTCTTTATCTCTTCCTCTCTCTCCCTCTATCTATCTATCTATCTGTCTATGGAAGAATATAATAATTGACGTCATTCAGGTTTTTTTATTATTAAAAGTAGCAAAAAAACCGATCGCTTGTCGCGGGTTCTTGATTATTCGCGAATGAATTATCTACTTGGATAGAAAAATTATTATAGACAGGCACGCTTGAGAGAAAGAGAGAGAGATCGAGAGACACATGGCCAAATTTCAGAGTATTATTCACCGGATGGTTGACTGGATAAGTGTCTATGCGAATGCACGTAGGTGTACTCGCGTCGCAAAACCACAGAGATACGAACTAATGCAATGCACACATGGTAAGTATATATATATAAGAAATTTGGTGCTGTACGTACGTATATCGAGAACAAGACAGCAAGAGAATTAGGAATAAGATAGAACGTTTGCGCGCTGTTGCGAAACAGATGCCACACTGGAGAATTTACTATACGAGCTCCGTCTCTGAATTTTCGATCGGTCAATTAAACGCGAATGGAAAGCCTTTAATGGAGTGCAAACTACCACACGCAAAAATACACTCTTTGAAACAAGTCTTATGTGATTTATCGATTTATTATTACCAATGTATCATAAGCGGTGTGCGCTTTATAACGCCTTTAATATTTCTCTGCGGGAACGAAAAAAAGACTTACCGTACTTGTTGGAGAATGAAAAAAACTGACGTTTCACATCCCTACGCCAAAGAATATTAAATCTGAATAATTTACCTTGCTGGAACATTTTCTGAGCTTTATGACAACTTGAAAGACAAAAAGATCATTTTATTTTCCTATTCGTTCCTATGTTTATGGTGGAAAGGTGTAAAGTCTTAAGACACTTTTTATTAAAAAAGTCCCATGCTTTATTGAAGCAATGGTGAAAAATCAAATATGTGCTAGCTTGCATGAGTTGAATTGGAAGTTGCCCAATAATACGTCGAAAAATCACGGTATGATGTCTCTAATTTTATGTCTCTAGTGGAAAACTGTTTTATTCTAGAAAAAAATGTACAAGCGAACAATGACAATATCAGCGAGCTGCCTACGCAAAACTATTTATGACTTTTGAAAGAGAAAGATCAATCCATATTATGATGAGATTATAGATTCGAGTATACACTTCTGCAATGCACTATATCGTTCATTTCTTCTGGTACTTTTTTATTTATTCATCTTCAACCAAAATCGATTGGCGAAATTAATCGATTTTTTGATGTATGATGTACATCCGGAAGTAATATCCTAGAAGCATCGGTACAGCGTGAAAAAAAATCAATCGTTTCGACGCGATTCGTTATCACCTGTCTCGCAGGCCATAGTTCAATTATATGATACCAAGAGATATTCCATGGATCAATGTTGGTACGCTCAGCAACTACGCTGACGAGGTTTTTCGGCGCACACTTATTACTTACTACATGTAATATGCAGCAGATGCGTCCATCATACGTCAAAGCCATATTCCTCCTCCCATTTTCTTTTACACGTGAATTACTCTTCGTCAACTCTATCTCTCTCTCTTTCTCTTTTTCTCTCGTTTTGTCTCACTTATTTTTCGTTGGTTTTATTTTTGCTGCAGTTTGAATGCTCAAAAAATTTCATCTCATTTACAGCTTCACGAACACAAGCTCACATGCCCAAAGTATCTGCGTAGGAGCTTGGATCGAGTCGTGCGAGCGAATACGTCATGTTTAAAGCTAGATCGCTTAAAATATGAAACTCATATACCGCCGATAAAAGTCGAAGAGAGAAAAAAGAATACGATACCCGACACATGCGATTTTCTCTATAAGTCTCTGGCTGTATAATCGCGACGTTAAGGTTCTGGAGCTGTGCGTGAAAATCGACTTTTTACCACCGTTCAAAATGAGTGAAAAACTTAGCCATTATATAGACTGGAAAGAGCTGTGAATATCCCAAATAGCATCGAAGCTTAGGACGGGGAATATTCAAGCTCTATACATAATGACAAGACCCTGCGTTATGAGCGCACACGTCATTGCCGTCTCCTTGTTTTTCAAAATTTGATAGAAATATACACTAGGGAAAATTTTTTGTCAAGTCTCTTTTCCGAAAGAAAAGAAAAATGAAAAGGAGCGTTTGAAGCGATCAATTTATGCAGCAGCTCGCACGGAAGGTTTGTAATTCATGTAGCAAGTCTACAAGAGTTACCAACAATTTATTACTAATCGCTAGATCTTGCTTGAAAAAAATTGAACCGCTTCAAATTAATAAATGATCATACATGCACATAGGTAGCGTAGATCGTTGAAGCTCAAGTAGACATTTTAAATAAAGTATTCAAATTTTTTCATGCTCATTAACTCGAGGGCGTTGTAACTTGTTGAAGCTTGGGTGAAAGCTTCGATTACAGTTTGCACGAGCTGCTCATGAGTTGTGTATAATGTTATAATAAAACTCTCAGTAATTTTATATGAACAGCTATTATAATATTTGTGAGATGATTTCATTGATAATTGCGCCATTTGTCGAAAAGCTGCGAGTTTTTTTTTTTAAATGCAAATTTTTATCATTTTCAAAAGGGTATACAGGGAAATATTTCATCGTTCTAAAATTGTCTCCTATTGGAAAGTGTCCGCTATTCAGAGTGTCCACTATAGAGAGATTTCACTGTATTAGATATAAGTAAGAAAAAAAAAATCTTGATCTCAGGAAGCAACTTCGTAGGAAGCAATTGAGATGTAGCTATACATATCAGAGGATATTAACGCGAAGTAAACATATGAAAAAAAATACACCATTTTTCGATATAAGCGGAATCGCACAGTAGGCATGCGGTAGGCACACGTATCGTAAAAACACAATTTTCCCCGTGTAAACAGTCGACCTGCTTATTTGCTTGCCTACATACATCCGTATTATACGATTGCAACGTGTATGCATATATATGCGAAAGAGAGAGAGAGAGAGAGAGAATTGTGCAATGCAGGGTGCGCACCTTGGCGCGAGCGCAGATACTTCGAAACATTGACGGTAGAGGTGGTACGCATACATGCGCCGGAGGTGTGCCGAGCGCTCAGCCGCTGCAAAATCTCAGTCCAGCTTGACGCGTTGTCGTTCGAGCTTCTTCGGCTATCGCGTTTGTCCGCAACATATATACATTTTTATATATAAATGTATTCTACATGGGTTGAAACAGAAAATAGTTGATAAGTCAAAAGGCAAAATTTAAAAGAAGAATGTACTCCTAACCAGTACATTGAAAAATGAAAACACCTACTCGATCGATGAGAAAAACATACTTTTCCTTATTTCTATGAATTATTCATGTTTTATCATCCTTCGAAAGCTGTCAAATTGTGTTTAATTCTATTCATGACCTAATTTAAAAAAAAAAGTTACATTTTAGTATTCGAAAGAACACATTATGAATCTAACTAACTCGAAAGATACAAACAATTTCATTTTTGGACTTTTGAGCTTTTCTTAATTTTTATGGGTTTATGAATGTGATTCTGGATAATGAATTGAAAATCATCAACGAATTTTACATCGCAAAACATTGTTTAAATATTTTTTTATACCTACCCCATAAAAGCAGAAAAAAAATTTGTGAAATGAAAATGCAACTTTGAGAATCCGACTTATGAGGATTACAGACAGCTCAAATTTTGGAGATGTTAATTTTTCAATGTACTTTTTCAAGAGTGCATACTTAGTTTTGATTTCGTTTTTTTGATCTATCAACTATTATCTGATTTGACCGATTTATAAGAACATACAAAATAATTGAAAAGCTAAGCAGTGAGATGCCGATTATACGAAGTGGTACTCGATGCTTCCGTTCTGGTCAGATTCGAGGCAAAAATCGTCAAAGACGAATGCGTGTGTCGCGAGCCGATAAATCAGCCCTCAAGCAATCGTAAACTAGTGAATTTATGGAGCATGAGAGAGCAGCAGCCGATACCGATGCTTGTTTGCACTACATCAGGTACTGTAAATCTTACTCACACACAATCATAAAATTAACGTTTTTTGGCGCACTTGTCTTGATTTCATCCACAAAAAGTCACCGTTAGCTTGTTTACACTCCTAATTCGTGTACACTATGGTTCACAAGGGCATAACCTGCACGAGAACGCACCACGACTCTTGCACTCTAAATGCTCTTTGTTGCAGCGTCGTTGGGTTATCTATTGTATCGTATTCTATCTTTGACATTGCACACGAATTTATTATTGCACAATCGAAATTCATCAGGAGAAGAAGACCAAAGCTCCGAGTAAGTGGCTTCGTCAATGCAACTCAATGCAATAAAATACCTTAAATATTCAGTTTATCGGCTTAGATCAATGCAATAGCCAAATTTAGTCTTTTTTGTTTCGTTCCCGAAGACAAAGCATAATTTCGCCGAGTGAAATGAAAATATTACTTAGTTAGACTGGGGGATTCAGAAAAAGCTACATTTTTACCTATGCAGCGAAATAATAAGTCTCAGAACACTTGTAATTAATCAGTCGAGGCCAGTTTTACAGTGCCTCGGTGCAAGATATAGCATTATTTGTTGGCGTTTGTTCACGCTCAGTTGTCGCTGCGGGGGTGTCGATTTTTGCGTCCCCCTTTCTTTTGGCCGCTCTGAACAGCAGAAGTGAATCGATTCTTGTCTTGGTGCCGGGCTACTGGCTGCAGGAGCTCTCTCCTGCCACTGAAAGGCTCCGTTTCGCTGGCGTATAATAGTCCTTTGTACGGAAAGCCCCTTGATATTTTAAACTCAATTTCGCAGCTCTCTTCATAGTGCTTTTGTTTCGGGCGCGCGCTCGCTCGCGCTACTCGGGCACACATACTCTGCGTCATGCCGCGACTTTTATGCACGAGCGTTTTATATATAGATATATAGCTATACGAGCGCAGCTGCAGTGCAGACCGTGCATACGCAGGGCCTTTCGTTTTTCCAATGATGTTCGCTAGCATTAGTCGACGTCGGAGCAGTCGAATATATAGCGGAATCCTTTTGAGGACTCGTAGCCCTCGAGGAAAAAGCAGGCATTGCCGTGTCGGTGCTCAGGTTGCGGCTGCCGTGGAAGCGGGTGCGAGCGAGTCAGGCAAAATATTCAGCGCTGAATAATTTTCTACCCAAAGAATCATACCGGTTGCTTAGTTATACGTACTCCTTATGATTGCCGAGCGCACACTCGCTACACTCGTTTTTTTCAAGTACCACGCGCACAGCTGCTTCGAGTGTATATACCCAGGCGTAGTCTCTATTTTGCTCATTCTAATCACGTATAGCCTGGCCTTGGAGCTTGCCACTAACTCGACTGCTGCTGCTCCTAATAGCAATGAAAAAACTTCTAGTTTCTCATGCAACTTCAGCCCAGGCGCGAACCAGCGAACTCGAGAGAAAAAAAGTTTAAGCTCCGGCGTAATATTCACACGCGTCGTTCGCCTTGCATCCTTTGCGCCGGTTGCGGCTTTCGATGAAGCCCATATATATTCTGATACAGTCAAGATTTACGGAGACGCGTAGCTTTGCGCACATTTTCGAAGCAACTTGCGACCCGAGAACTCGCCTAAGGCTTCTTTTGCAGAGAGAAAGAGGGAGAGAAAGAGAGCGGCGTGTAGCTCGTTGCGCCAGTCCCCTCTGAGTGAGAGATGGTGCTTGGCAACTTTACTTGTTAACCCAGAGCCTGTCTTTGGCGCGCTTATACGCGTGCACCCACATACATACTTACTGCTACCTATATACATATACACATTCTTGCAGACGTACGCATTCGTCCTGGAAAACAGCTGCAGTTGACAAATCCACGAAATATCGTATGTATATGCTTCCAGCTCTATATACATGCTGCACTCTGGGAAAATTTAAAGCTCGCTACCTTTTCTCGTTAATTCGCGCTTGTCTTGCAAAATGTGCAACTCGAGACTCGCCTTCTCTTCCTCCTTTTCTATAAATGATTCATCCGTACGGTAAGACGATGCATTAGGATCAACCCGGCATTGCGCACCGTGTGAGAATCTAATTGCGCAAAAACAAACCTGCCACCAGTGCGAATTTCGACGGATACTATTAAAATATCTTCAAACACCTGTACTGTATAATATTCATTACATACACAAGCCAATCTATTGCTAACAACATTCTGCGCTGATTATACACTCCAATCATAGTAAATAAGTTAAAGCCTTTGTAAGTTTGCCAAAACAGCCCATAGATGCTTCGATGTTCGAGTGCATAAACATTGGAAAAAAAATTTTTTTATTGAAAAGTTATTAACGGCTGTTGCACGTGCTATAGCTCATCTCTTTACATTTCAATCGAGCGCGCGACACCACTCGACTATTTAGCACCGAAGAAGTACGATTGATACAAAAAAAAACATTGAATTTCGTATTAGATATCCTTGGGATATTCATAAGCGCTCCTTTGAAAATGTATATATAATTCGATGTTTCCCATGAGGCTAAGTAGCGGCCAAGAGTTATCAGCACGCATCGGTGCGGTTTTGAGTTTCTGGCTGCATTTGTGCATACGTATATTATATAAAGTATGTAATATGTGATCGTGCGTGGCACAAATTACACCGTGCCGAGAGCTAACAAGTTTGCTCGACGCACTCATGGACGAATCATTATTTCAGACAGTCGAGCTCGCTTGACCAACACCACTTTTCTCGTTTCTATCTATCTATAATAAAGTTATATCGTGAATCGCGTTGGCGCGAAAATTTCTGCATGCGCGAGGAAGACTTTATCGAACATGCGAACTTTCAGCAAATATTCCAATATTTCAGGCGAGGCTTTCTTTATATTTTTTTTAAATGCCGAGAAAAAGCGAGAATTTGTCTGCGGCTTAATTAACTACACATCGGGGAATGAGTAAAAGAGCTTCGCAGCCGAGATAATGGATCTGAATGTGGATGTTAAAGCGCGCATCGCCCTACAAAACTTAGCATCCATCCAGTGCCTGTACGCCTACACATATACGCGGTGATTAAATGCATTTTTTGCGCCGGAAAGCGGCCGACTGCACTCAAGTCGTATCACTATGCGGTACATTGCTACCTTCATCGACCTAGCAAATATTATTACGATAAAGAAAAAAAAATGAAAAATAAACAAATGCAGTGGAGAGAGGTGGAAAAAAGTATTGATCGCATCCAATTCCCGGAGCGGGTGGTGGGAAAACATGTCGTCGGGCGACGCTCGCCTCGTCACAAATCTCGAAAAGTGGAATGATTTTTTGAATTGCCAAAGGAGGAGCTCGGCAGGAAACAGCAGTTGCTTATCGGGTCACGCTTGCCACTGGTGACAAACTCATTACAAGCTTCAATCGCAATGTCCGTTAGAAAGCCAAGTAGTTCGAATCCCCGTGGGCCGCATCAAGTAGGTCGATCAATCTGCTCGCTCGCTTGCTCTGGCTTTTCAACCTTATCTAACCCGCTGCCTCCGCAAGAGCTACGAACGAGCCGTGAAACGCTCCTGACTCTATTTCTTCTCTTTATGCCTCCTTTTTTAAACTTTTCTTCTACTTCTTCTTTTTCTTCTTTTTATAATACTACTTCTTTCATATAACCATACTTGCCGATGACGGAAAATCCTCGCGTTGAACTGATCCAATTATATGACCTTAGAAGAAGAGAGACTACGCTGCAACTCCAGGCACATTTCCTGCCTGATAAGATTACGCACCGAAGAAAAAGGCAAAATAGCAGGCTCGAGATCTTATCTTTTTCATCGTATGTATAGCATATATAATATAACGCGTGTACGAGTGTCTGGGAAAGGAAGCTGACCCGCGTACATCTACATCTTTTGAAAATCTTTTCAACACCAACGCAGGTGAACGTATATAAAATATGTCTTTTGAGAGGTGAAAAATGATTCAGGAGGCCTGCTAACGCCTCTCGTTTTTTCTCG
This sequence comes from Trichogramma evanescens, assembly GCA_902732785.1. Taxonomy (NCBI): domain Eukaryota; kingdom Metazoa; phylum Arthropoda; class Insecta; order Hymenoptera; family Trichogrammatidae; genus Trichogramma; species Trichogramma evanescens. The sequence goes on along the minus strand of CACVKI010138000.1, from coordinate 2,971 downwards.
AGACATTATTCCTTCGTTAATTTAAAATTACTACAATAGTTATGTAGCATAAGATTACAATCGAGCAAGTTCTTTGGCACTAGTTCTTTTCGACGGATAGGAAAAGAAAATAATTAATTATATTTTGAACTTCCTTGCCAAAACGATAAATACCATGAATAGGTAAATATTTTAATTTTTAAAGTGCTGCTGATGGCGTGGAATATATCCAAATACATATTAATTATTATGTGAGTCAACTTTTTTAAACGCAACATTACTTACACACTTATATGGCACATATCGCTCTCATTGTTGCACTCAAGATCTTTGTATGCATTTTAGCGTCATCTTGCATTGAGTTACTACAGAGCTATACTACTGAGAATTCACGCTGCTGGTGCTGTTAACTTCCAGACGTATGCAAGTTGGTGTTTTTTTTATTATTCCACTAAAAATAGAGCAGCAATAAACAACGATGCTGTACTCAATTATTGTTTGATAGTGTTCACCAATTTATGCGTACATGTTTAGGTTATATTTATATTCAGCTCATTTCATTTACATAGAACATTTATTATAAAAATAAATGATGCTATTGGTTCAATAAATGATTGTTTTTACATGTTATTTGTAAAAACCCTTTCATTTGATTGTTATTATTGTTTTTCTTCATAAGATATAGTGTACCCTATTAGCCCGACTTTTCCTTATATAGAGTATCGAATTCGATCATTTCAATACAACGATCAGTATTGAGAAAGAGCGGTGGCCAGAATGTCCAGTGACGTTTTCACCAACGCTTCTTCACATGTCTTATATCGTCTAAATTAAGCAGCAATCTAATGGAACCAGTCGATCGGATAACGAATAACTGGGTGATGAAATGGCGACTCTCAGAAAGGAACTACTCTATACATATATTGATTGTTATATAAATGATAATGATAATTAAAAATGCAGACTATTTACAGAACGTGCTCGCGCTACTTCATTACAAAACTTGGTGGTTATATAAACCGATTAACTTTTTATTTTTTCTTGATTTTCTATTAGAATAAAGATGTGATTTAGAATAATGACGAAAGATATTTTTACCACGTATATTCGATCCTGATTTATGTTTTTAATAATATTGCTAAAGGTTCATCAATCAAGTGAATCTGCAAAGTGATCTATAAGATTATTTTACCCTCCCCTTTCTCTCTCTCTCTCTCTTCCTCTATCTATCTATCTATATCTAATCTAATCGAATCAGTCACTTTCACATTCTCTCTAGCTCTTTTTTAAGCTTGCAAAAAAATGGGCAGAATATAATTACGAGAAAATCATCCCTCAAAGCCATATCACGCGTCATCCGTAAGTCCGACCTTTCAATTGGCGTTGCCTATTTGCCACCTGGGAGCTTCTTTCGATCTATAACACCAAATGAATAAAAATGAATCTTCTTTCATTTTTTCCTAATGCGGAATAGTTTCAAACGTTATTCATCTCTCTCAGTCTCTCTCTCTCTCTCTCTCTCTCTCTCTCTCTCTCTCTCTCTCTCTCTCTCTCTCTCTGAGTATAGCAACATGCACTTCTTATTACTTTTCGACAACACGCAGAAGCTGTTATCATTTACGTATCTAACCAGTATTGGTATCCAATACTGACAGCGTTGACTTCAGTACAGACCCATAATTGTCCCACGATAAGATTCCTACATGGGGTTGCCGCTAGTTTTGGGCTCTTGAACTATAAAATATTGCATGCAACTTGTGTGAATAAGCTTTTCTAGCAAAACTCGTTACAGCAATCCCTCGTCGATACCGTACGATTATTACAGTGGTATGCCTAGAATTACAAAAGAGCGAGAGTCCAAGATACGCTTGGGCGCACTGTACCCTCTCGAGGGATAAAAATTACCCCATGTTTTCTTCGTTTATCATTTGTAAAATCGAATATTGCAACTACCGTCTCGTAATGCAACGCTTGTGTCAAACAGTTTCACCCAGCCTGAGAGGCACAGATTATATGCATTGTTGATCTACCGACTGAAGTTTTACATCTCTATCAAGCTCTGCACTGTATTCTTCATCTTCTTCAGCTCTGAGTTAATGAAAGGCTCTCTCACAGTCACTCGACATAGTGCGGGTCATTGACTCCAGTGCAATACACCCATCGAGTGCTCTAAAATCGTCAAAAACCTCAGAATCAAATTGACTCCGACGCTCATCGGCGAAACGCAGACAAGCACTATACTGTTGAGTTGCCATCACGCGATGTCTTCACTTCACTAATTTCGCCATGTACCACTCAAAGTATTACAAAGTCATTCGCGATTGTCCGCTGCTACTTCTTTGTCTTAACTACGCTGCAGCAGTATACGATACTGTCACTGAGAATTAGCAGAATTGAACTGAAGAATTTAAGATTTATCGTGTATTTTGTTTACGACTCCATATCTCATACTGCTCGTGTCACGCCGTATCACCTGGCGCTAGGTGAACTGAGGATTGTCCAGCAGTCAACATTCAAGGTTCTGCGCGGGGCATCAGACCGCTGATATAATATAATGCAAAGCGCACCGACGCCCTCAACGAGCTATTCACCAACACGACATTGTGCATCTACTTCCTTCTGTCCTTTTAATTTGACCTTACCAATCTCATTAGCAGTCTCGTCATGAAAAACCTATCTGTAATAACTTTTTTTTACTCGACGAAAATGATTGGATAAATCGTTGCGTTGCCGAGAACCTTACCCTCCCTCCCACCATTACTCACCAACATACGAATTTTCACCCATACATCAAGAGCAAACTGCTTTCTGCTCAAGAAATCCGTTGGCCCAATCTTCTTTCTACTTATCGAGCTGTTGGAGTTGGTGGTCAAATCATGTACCCTAAATGCTTCTCAATCCCCCGTAAAAATTTTTATGTGTTTTTAAACTTTTCACAAGTTTACCAAGACATAAACTTTTGAAAAGTTTGTCATTCGGACTTGTTGAAATT
>CACVKI010137996.1:0-25998 GCA_902732785.1 Trichogramma evanescens | reverse complement strand
TGGTATTATTATTGCAGTGTATGCAATAAAATTTAGGGATGAAAATGATGTATTTATATTTTTTAGATCATTGAAATTGAAAGATGTAAAACTTATAAATGATAACGAATTTGATGCTTATCTAAATTTCAAAAGATGTTCTTTAGAATCAAAATCTATCCAATGTTCGCATTATTCTGATTTATGTAAACCATGCATTGTAACTTCGTCAAACAATAAAATGTATGTAAGTGCGCTAGTAAAAGGTGTAATGGGGCGAATAATAAATTAATATAAGTTTTTTTAAAAAATTTTTAAAACATATTAAATAGATTAATATCTTGATCCTACTTCTCGAAAACCTTAGAATGTACTTGAAATTATTATTAAAAAAAGTAAAAATGTAAACATTTGTTTTATTGAATATATTAGATGATCTGTCAAATACTGAGGAAATTAAAGAAAATCTGCGAACAAATGTAGTAAAAAAATATTTGTTTCTCATTTTTTATCAGAATTAGCTTCCTCACGAAAAATAAAAATATATTATATTTTGTGTAAAAAGGAAAAAATTAAAATATTACTTTTATCTATAGTTATTTACCCTTATTTACAGTAACTTGCACTACTTGAATTTCTTGTTTTTTTTTGCGATGCACGTTTTAGTAAAAGTAAAAAACTGTAAATAAATGTAAAAAAAGTAAATAATGTGTAAATAATAGAAATCAATTCTATATTTTAGTAGACGCAGGGTCCGAAACATAACTTTTTATTATTGTTTTTTATCATTGTTTACCGTTTTGGACTATTTCATATAGATTTTAATTCTTTTTTACAGTTTTTTATTTTTCAAAATTTTTACTAGGGTTAGCTTGAGTAAGCTAAGCTGCCTGACTCTTAAGTCCGTGCAGGGTCCAGTTACTTGAGGTAGTGCGATCTGTGCTCCCTGGCCACCTAGCGGATGAAGTGAAAAGTATAGAAATGTAAAATGAATACAGAGATATTATTTGCGAGGTGAACGTATGTTCTTTATTGGGTCAAGAAAGTCCCTAGTCAAGTCAATTCCAGTTAACAACTCCAAGAGTTGCTCGTTTTCTAGCAAGTCCAAGGGAATGCACTCTGCATTTGTACTCATGGCAATCAGCTGCACTACAATTTCTTGAGTTTCGTATCTCACAATTCGCTCATTCTTCTGTTGATTGTTATTTTTAGCATTTGTTAGAACATTGGTAACAGAAGTGGTTGCAGTATTGTTGATAGCGGTTTCGTTTCTCAAAATTTTCTCACTGTTATGTTAATTATGATTTTCAGCATTTATTGGAGCATTGATGGATGCAAATGGAGATTAAGCAGATGTGAATGCAGATTTTTTGCAAGCGACAAAATAATCTTTTGTGAAGACATTTCTGTTAGGCGGATGGATCCCAGTTTTTTCAAAACTATTTACTGCATTCTCCATAGTGGAAGCTTTTATATATGCTTCACCAAATATGCTATAAATGTGCTTGAATTGAATAGGGTCTTTTAGATGGTTTCGCATCCAACGGTTCACAGCAGCAGAATAATAATTACTGAGAGGCTTCGTGTAAGACACGCCCAAAGGCGGCATGCGGTGGCTGCAGTGAGGAGGAAGACACAAAATAACAACTCCATTTTCTCTTGTTAATTTAATCGCATCTATATTCTTAACGCGAGTGGCGTGCTCATCCAATATAAGTAGCACACGGTGGCTCAGCGAAGCACCTGAAAATTCAATAAAATACTGAAGCCATTTGGTGAAAATAGTCTCGTCCATCCATCCAATGCCGTTGAATTCAGCCCAAGTCTTGGGGTGAGCCATCCAAAAATGATTAGTTTACATCTTTTCATGGGAAAATTAGCAGAGGAGGCATGTATTTTCCTGTAGCTGAAAAGCGCACGCATGCCGTAACAGTTGTACCTCTCTTTGCAGAAGTTGTGGTCTCTACTTCGTGTTTTCTTTTTACTGACAGCACTTTCAAAATGTCTTGGGGTTGCAAGAGACTCTAGTCTCGTCAACGTTATAGATATCATCTGGTGCAAAATTGTATTTTTCTCTGACTTTATTCAAAAGATCAAAAAATGTATCCACAGCAGTCTCATTGCTGTTCTTGGATTTGCTGAATCTTGAACTATAATTACGAAGAAAAGTTGAAAATTCACAAAATGGCGGACTTTAAAAAAAAAACGCGTTTAAAGTTGTAAACTGCCACTAAGCGCCGTATGAGCGCTTACTCTCAATCCTGAGTTTGACCGATTAAAAATTCGAATATTCATACGAAATTTTAGCCAGGGATTCTTGAAAGTATAAGCAATTCGAAAATACAACAACAACAAAATTGATTTTTTGGTCGAGCTTGACGAGAACCTCCCCTTAAATCAAATTTTAAAGGATGCTATTGAATTCTACATGATTTGATCTTTAAGATAAAATTAATATGAAAAGTCGGAAAACATCACCACATACTGGAAAAAGTCATTTGAAATCTGACTTAATTATACTTCTATACAGGCTATCAGAATAATTGCTCGTGTACAATTTTTCATTCGAATCTTTTCAAAATTTGAAAAGTTGTAATTGGTCGGATAATTTTGCCTAATTTTAGCAGTTTAAATCCATTTGATCTCGAAACTGCATCACATGATTCCGCGCCCAACTATCAGAGGTTATATTCTTATTCGTGCCAGAGTATCAGTATTATTATCTGTGTCTAGCCCCGATGGATTCCAGCATGGCATATTATATTTATACATGTACGTATGTACACATACATACTTGCGACAAGGAGTTATGATTGTAGCACGGTATATTATATTTATATACTTGCACAAATACCCGCACACCCACACATATATACACGACAAGGAGTTATGATATCAAAGGCCGATCATTCGAATGAAAATAGCAGCCTGAGTAATATGCACGAGAGAAGCAATGTTTTTTTTTCTTGCTCTACAATACGGGAGCAACGCGAGGAGCTGCTCGCAGCAATGATCCAACTAGATAGTATCGTTATTTTGGTCTGAGTGATTCTTCGAAATCAGAAGAAGGCTCACTGTACTCGCGCGCAAGAAAAGGGTTAGAAGAAAGTGAGCATATTATGAAAGGTTGACAAAGATATACAATCTGCAGTGACTTGTATTATGCTGCGTAGCCTATTTGTTAGAAGGAACAAATGCAGTTTCTAAGAAACGTTTTTATCAATTAATTTTCCACCCTGTACAAATCCTCATTACGTATTTGAGGATGTCTTTGGTGTCAAGCTGTACCAAAAACTAGAATTTCATTTCCTCTCGGACACTTGGCGCATGAATCATTTACTCGTTAATACCGTAACATTCTCTAATGAGAGCCCCAATCTTACGTGCGTGATGTCCAAGATATTAAGCGTGGGTCACATGTAATAAGCGTATCGATCATTATCCACTTCTCGTAAACGTATATAAATGTAGAGGACAAATGGAACCTGTACATCAGTCTCCTCGTAGCATTTCGCATTTTCTGATTAAAGTAACACACGCGCGCGCGACCAGTCGTTATTTTTCGCCCACAGCAATGCCATATATATGTACGCACACATATTATTACTTACACACTGTGCTCGTGAGAAAGATGTCTAATGGCCCTCCGCATGTGACCAAGGCCTCTATACACAGCCCTATTAGCAAAGTGGATATCAAAGCTTTTTGATGTATGTATATAAACGTTCACCTGTACGTGACCAGTTTGTGCCTCGATCTTCTCAGTAAGCAGAGAGAGAGAGAGAGAAAAAAACGCATGAGCGCGCTCGGTGGATAATTGCGAAGAAAGATGACTCGCAAGTATAAAAGCTCGGACCAGTAGTGATTTATGACTATATCGCTGCCATATTATATACTCTCGTTTCGGGAAAGGGCTTGAACAGTACGCGTTATGCGCGTGTGAATTTACTGACAAAATGAGCGTCCTTAACTGGCGCACCAGAGGGATTTTAAACAGCGCACTATATTGAAATTGATTAGTGTATATTGGGTAAATAAGACCCGTGATTCAAGCGTGTATGCGGCATTGGTTAACTCTACGCATTTATTCGCAAAAGGTTCTTGTAAATTTTTTCTCTTTTAATGAATTAAAATTTTAGTTTTATTAAATTACCAGCATTACTTTTCATTATAAAGAATACTCAAAATTCGAAAGACATATAATGAAATTCGATAGTCTCTAACGTAAAACTATTTTCAAGATCCTTTTGGCGTATTGTCATTATTCGGAAATTAGCTATATATAGAGCGTCCAAACAACGGCAATCTTTTTAATAATGACACGGCTGCTGGATTGTTACTTACTACTTAGCAACCTTAGCTCGTGTTAACTCAGAAATCAATCTTTCACTCTTGTGAGTTTTTTATTGTTTCTTTTGACCAATCGTTATAATACCTAAATTAAACTTTTACGAAATCAATGAATCTACTCAACAATAAACATCGAGAATTGTTACATCATTTTTTTTAAATAAGAGCTTTACGTTGAGTTAATGTGAACGCAAACATCTCATGTGTTTTGTGTTATGAAATTGGCATGATGGAATCAGCATGCGTAGAAACGAACATAAGCTTGCATGTGCTGCTACATAGTTTTGTAAGCTCGTCTTTGAATCTTGAGTGAGTACATCATACGAAGTCGTCTCTCACGTGCAAAGCTGAGAAATGTTTTAATCGCATCATTTCATTGTTGTTTATGCAGCCAGCAGGGCGGAATAAGCCTGATCGCGAAAGAGCGTCTCAAATGTATACACTCGTGCGTGTGTGAGTAAGTGAGCCGTTGCTTTTTGCCATTTTTTTCTCGAGCTTAAGCTTGTCTCCATAGCTATTTTGCCCTTTTAAATTTACGCGTTTGCTGTCGTTTGTTTATCCAAGAGATGGCGAGAGAGACGCAAATCGTGTGCATTGAACGTCAATCTATGTTCGTAGTCTTAATTATCTAGCCTGCTAGTAAGAATCTGTCAGCTGTGTAACGTTTGGTAGCTTATACAGACACGATTTTCTCTTAGTCTTTAATTAAGATGGACAATTTTAAAATACAATTACCGAGTAATATAATTAATTTATCAAACTTTACGTTCATTTTTTTATCAATAATTTTAGAGCAACAAGTTGGATTCAGACAATCCTTCGTCTCAGATATTTGAAAGTAAATAAATATCGAATGTTTTTTTTCCACGAGCGTGTTGCTTGCAAAAACTTTCTAAAACTTTTAAATGATCGAGTTGACAATATTTTCTTTTACTCGTAATTCGACTGTCACTTATATTTTTTTAACGATTGAATACCTTATAAATTAGAGACGTTTTTGTCAAGAGTCTTAAGTCATGTGCAAACGAGATTATTTTAGTATTTGCTTAACTTGCGAAAACGTTGGTGACGTCTACGATATAAAGAAAAGAGCACATCGTGATGATTAATTTTACGCGTTTGTCACTATGCCGTCAACAAAATATTATGATCAGTTTGACGATATAAGTGCAACATACGCATTTATATTTATCATTCGCGATGTGCACGTTCGCACTTTTGACATATTTTTGATGTGCATTTTTGGTTAATGAAGATAAGGCAGTGAATGTTGCGTGTAATAATTTAGTATCATATTTTTTTAGTGTAAACCAAAAAATAATCCGTTTTCACGAATAATTTTTGACCAGTAAGAAAATAGTGATTGATTTTTTAGTCTTTTGGTCGTGTAAAAATGACAAACGTCATGCTTGCAACAAGTGCGTCGCGCATTAATATTTTATCGCTTGTCAAGTTAGAAACCCGAAGATTGTTTTTGGCAAGTACATTGAAATTCCTTTTTTAAACCACGAGTTAGTATATCAGCGAAGGAGGTTATATTTTAGTGCACCCATATGCTCACTCGAAAGTGAACATGAGAGCTATGCTTTTAAGCGTAATGCTTGGCATGAGACTCGAGAGCTTCGAGCATCGTCGCAAAATAATCGTCGCTTTTTTAGCGCTGCTTCAATTTTAGCAGAAAAAAAATGTCTATCCAATCCGATCGCTTGATTACGGCTCATTGACAAAATAAAACTTTGAGCTGGTTAACGAAGTCAGGTATTAAGAGGAAAAAGCCGCGAGCCAAGCGAAAATCGTTCCAAATAGTCGGAGCAAAGAGTTGAGCGAGATGAAATGAAAACGGAACTCCAGAGTCAGGAAAAGCCAGTGTATGCGCGCGCGCGGGTGTGTATGTGCGCGTGTGTAACTAGCTTCGAAGAAGTGTAGAAAAATGAAGGATCAAAATAAAGTTTGATCCGCGCCTCGGTCGCTCTGTGTAAACGCTAAAATACTGATTGCGGCGAGCACGCGTTTGAACTCTCTTTCTCTCTCTCTCAGCGCGCCGACGATAGGACGAAAAAGGGTTTAACTCGGGGAAAAGGTTGAAGTACGTCCGCTGCTGCTGCTGTTGGCCATCCTCGTTGCCTAAAGGCATCCGTTGATTACCGGTCCGAGAAAAGGGCCACAGGATTTTAATTAGCGAGGTTTACTCTTTGCAAACATACGATATACTGACCGATGAGCCAACTCTGCGATGTTTATACATACTACAATCGTGCTGTATCGCATCTATGTATATGTATACACACACACACATATACATATAGGTAGCTCATGAGCCGCTATTAGCTATACATACACATCCACTAAAACAGAAAATAGAGGTATATGTTGTAGTCAAAATTCATCGTACATAGCGCGTGCGTAGAACTCCAAATTCTCTCTGAAATTTTATTAAACTGCAATCACATTATTTTCCGCCAGATACCGACAATTTTTTGTTGATGTTGTCTTTTTTGACAACTTAGTGTCCACATCTTCCCTTGATCTTAAGAATAAAATTACACGTGTAATACGTGCAAGTACACTCGTTCTCTGCTTCGTGACTTGTCTTCGGATTTTTCTCCCTTCTGCTCCGATCCAATTAAATAAATCCCGACGCTCTCGATTTAAAGTCAACTGTCGCTTCGCGTTTCAAATGTAGCCGATCGTATTATGCGGCATGTAATATATTCATAAATTGTTGTGAACGTAAAAAGACTTGTCACTTGCACGCATAACTCGTTTCCTGCACTACCGCACATTTATGGAAGCAAAAAAACAGACGTGTTCGACGACGACTCGGCGGTGTGTCATTGCCCGCATGCTCTGACGTACGAGGTGTTGTCGCGAGTTCGTTCAAATTACTCTTAACACGGTGTATAACTGATGCTCCTTCGGCTCTTTGAAATATTACGCCGAGTGACTTTTGACGCTTCTGTTTCTTTTTTGCTTAAGTACGGTACCTCTACGTACGTGCGAATATTACGCTTATAGTGTTAATGAAGGGAAATGATACGATACGAAATATTTTCGATGCTCATTCGTTAATTGTGAAACAATTGTTCATAAAATAATAATTCAATCTCGATTTATTGTGACCAAAAAAGTTGCTTACATGGAGATAAGGCCTAAAGTGAAAATTTTTATATGTTTACTGGGAAAGGGGCTTCTGAGTCACACAATGGTTTTTTGCAAGAGAATACGGTAATTTTTATTATACTTTATTACAAAAATTGTTATAATTACAGTAAAAATCACTGTACTTTATAACAGAAAACTACCATGATGTGACTGTGAGAAACCTTTTCCAGTGAAAATAGCAATTTTTACTATAGGTCTTTTCTTTGTGTACTAACTACAAATCTTATCTGGTTATCGAAGTATATAGGTAAATAAATTTTAATTGTGAAAGTTTTCTTGTCATTACGCTACTAATTAAGTATCATCAAAAAGTGCACCATACCTTAAGGGGTCTACCCGCTCGGTGGAACTGAAAAAAAGTTAATTTTCATGCTACCCCAGCCGAAACTAACCTTTTTCGTCCGGGCGGCCAAAACGAAAAAGTTAATTTCTGCTGGGGGATTCATGAAAAATAGTATACGCACCTATGAAGCGAAAAAGAAAGCCTCAGAGCACGTGTTTATCGGCCTCGGCTTCGCCTCGGATGATAATTACACGTGCTCTGAGGCTTTCCAGTTTTTCGCTCCCTAGGCACGTAATATACTATACATTCATTTTTTGTATGGACTTGAATTATAAAAATTGATATGAAAAGTGTTACACTTAATAAATACACTATCGAACTACAGAAAATAATTCTATGAAACCATATCTGCACCAGTTGATACTATTTTTTCCTACGAAAGCCTAAACTTTCCAGCAATGTTGCGTATTTTAGGTTAGAAATGTAAAAACACGCTTTTTCTCAACGTTTTTGTCTGCAAAAATTTTTAAAATCAAAATTTTGAAACATGTTCTATATGCGCTATAGCTATAATCATTAAGAGTGGAAAGTAAAAATTTGGAGGGAATCGGTTCGGTATTTTCAACAATTCTTCAACAAGGTATCGAAAAACGTTATTTTGCGTAAAACGCGTTCAAAGTTTTCAAATACCATTGAGCTCCGTGTATAAACTTGCACTCAATCCTGATTTCGACTGACTTTGAATTTGAATTCCTGCTTCAAAATTTAGTAGGAAATTATTGAAAGCATAAGAAATTCGAAAATGCTTTAAAAGAAAAATCAATTTTTTGAAAACGAGTCAACTTTGATTCTAAACACTGTGGCTGCTACGCCAAAGAGCCAATTTTTCCTTTCGCGATGCGCGCTCGAAAATATAATAATCAGAAATCAATTACGCTTGGAAAGCGTATTCGAAAAAGTTCGACTAGCGCAGGTCGCGAACGCGCGTGTTGGTATTCTTTTTGTTCTGGAAAAAATCGTAAACAGCGAATGTAAAGTGCAATCATTAATCATTCGCTTTTTAGCCGGGAATTCCCTTGCTCCCAGTTTACAAAACGAGGGTCGCTCGCTGCTCGCGCGTGCACAGAAATCGCCCCGTCACCCACTACATGCAGCATTATATATATAAGGGGCTGCGCGTGTACGCTCGCGCACTTTTTGTCGTATGCTACATTTATGCCATTAGACAGGAAATGGTCGTATTCTCTGCAAATTAATTTTTTTTTCATTTTTCCGCTTTCTGCGAAAAAAATACAATGGGAGATTCATTTGGATAATTTGGTATTTTTGAAAATATCATTGGAGGTCGAATTATTGCACAAACGAATCGATCATGAAAAGTATCTTTCTTCAGAAGATGTTCTCAAGACACTTATTCTAAAATAACAATGATGCATTAGTAAGTTCAAATTACTACAATCTAAACCCACTATCAAAATAAATAACGTCATCAAGAGACGGAAAATTGACAAGTATAGCATAGCTGCCACCCACGAGAGGTATCATATTACAATAATACACGAGTAGTTTATATAGCTATTTCTAATGGAAAATAAACTTTTCGTTCTCAAAAGTTTATACCTTAAAGTGATACGAAGAATGTATGACCGCAAATTATGTAAAAGAATATTTTTTCAAAAATAAACAATAGAATTTCCCATTCTTATGAAATCTGAATAAATATTGCCATGTAAAACGTCGATTTCTCAGTTATTTCACGTGTTTCTAAAATACCACAATCGTGTTAAAAATATAAAAACTTCAACGTCATAAGTTCTCAAGATTGAGTGATAGGGTTGTCACTCGAAAAAACAAGGCAATAAGTTTTGTAAGAGACATTTTGTCATTCACTTAGACAGTCAATAGTCCGTTGGCTCTCAAGCTTATTTGTTATACTTATAATAAGCAAGACAAGTGGGAGTGTTAACACACAAAGGTAATAAAGCTAAGAGACGCTTAACTCTCGGCGTTGGATAATATTTCTTGTCGGATGAGTCGTTTTGTCAAATAGTCATAATATATACGCGCGAGCGCCTCGACGAAGAATATATTAGCCTCGCAAATAGGTCAGCTAACTTGGTGTTACCTATTCGCACGCCAAATTAACTGTACGAATGATAATATTTTTTGTGCATTAAAAATAAAGCCTCTCTACACGTGCGTCGTTTATTTTGGATTTTGGACAAGGAAAACAATCGATGAACATTTTTTCTCACAAAGCTTAGAGCGCATTATAGTGCCTTGCAGTTTATCAACGATATTTAATTAACCTCAATAAGATACCGAAGGTCAAAAGCGTGCCGAGTAATTATCTCGAGAGAGAGAGAGAGAAAATACCAATATAAAGGCCCGCAACCTATCGCACAATGGGTGGAATTTGAAAAAATTGCGACTTTGACTAGTCCATCCATCTATAAGAAATCACGTCGCGCTGAGCTTTCAAGACATGACTTTTCTTATCCTTTCGAGCTAAGGTGCGCTCGGTCGTATTACACAGCGACGGATCGTGACTGAAAAGTGCTTCCTATTAGTCTGGCCATAGTACGTATATACGGCAGGAAGCATTAATCTTCTCTCTCCAGGTCACCCTATCTTAGCTTTAATAGAGCAGCAGCAGCCACAGAGCGACGGTGGCGGCGGCGGAGGCAGCAGCTATTACAACAAGTTACAAGAATTTTTGCCTAACAATCGTGCACCAGAACGAGTGAGCGAGCAAGCCTCCCGCAGCATGAGCGCGCGACGACGTTTGCATAATATAAGTTTCGAGCTGGGATATTATATCTGCGTTCTTGCACATATATATTTATGTATCGTTGAGTTATCTGAAAAAACGTAATTAAAAAGCTCCGAGTCGGCCCAACTTATTGTTTCATTTGTTTTGTTCTCTCGTCATCCTCTCAGTGGCGTGCTGCTGCAGCTCAGCCACACACAGACACACACACACACTGCAGACTGGAGCTCGCCGCTTGTAATATAGAGTCACGACTCTTTTTGTGTAGCCTCATATATCAGATCGATTTGTATTATAGATTTGAGAAATGTTTGTGTTAATTAAATCTGATAGCGCGACGGGCTGTGCATATTGTGCTCATACATAGCATTTCGAGCAGACCAAATCTATACACGGGAGTAATTTTAATTTTACGTAATGCCATTTGATGTAGCAGCTTTAAGTGTAGTCATGTAATAGACTTTTGAACCTCCTACGTTTCTTGTTCTGTTATATTATATGCCCACTAATATACTTGTATTTTGTATACATTTGCCAATGCGATTGCCGTGAAATTGTACCTTATCTCTTTGCTTGACTATTTTCCGCAATGATACATTTGTTCGATTCGATTCTGTAAAAAAATGTTCTCGTCGATGCAGTTGTAAATCAATCTGAACTTGAAAATCATTGTCAGTGATTACAAAAAATTAGATACGAGCACATAAAGCTAATATAAATAAAAACGGGGACGAAAGGGCCCGAGAAACGTCGATAGCACCCGCGTACGAATCAATCAAGCCGCAACTTCTCGTTTTCTTTCTCTTCTAATGTATTTGAGCGTGTAACTTTTAACCTTTATGTACGAGCTTATTCGCAGACGCAACGATCCAGCAACAAGTAATATCAATACGTTCATACATATAACTCGATCGAGATCGATCTCTCGTTACGGTAAATACACCTCTTTTCCTCTGATGTAAGTGTATGTGTGTAGTAGCACATGTTCTTTCTCTCTCTCTTTCTCTCTCTCACTCCTTGGCGATATAAAACTCGTCTGAATTTTTCCCGATCTTATATCCAGTAGACAAATGGCTTCCGTGATTCGTCGACGAATCGAATGCGCGTAATCAAGATGCACCACCACTCGGTAATTTTACGGGTACTTTCTTTTAGGTTAACGTACACATTGACAAGAGGAAATATGCGACTAGTGTGCCCACAAGCGTAAGCCAAGGATACTTATTACAAACCCAGTTTTGTCGACACGTTACAGATTAGTATTTAATTTTCACGCGTAATTTATCGGTTGTAAAATTCTTTGATAGAGTTTTTTACGTTTTTTGATCGATTTTTAAAAATATTTATTGGTTAATTTAATTTAATTTATTGAATTATTTAAAATATTCAAAGTATTTAAGGATATGACAACAAACTTGTTGAGATAATTTTTGAAAAAATACAAAAAGATTCCGTTATTGGATAGGACTTGCCAAGCTTTTTGAAAAACAATATATAACAAAACAACATACGTACTGGAATTCAATAAGTTTAAATTTCTATAGAATTTATCCAGCTGAAGTATAAAAGTTGCATTACATTTTCGCCTGAGCGGGTCGAAGAGAGAGACCCGATTTATTAATTGCTACGTGCAATGTAGATCCAAGTGCCGACTTGACAATGCCTCGATAGGGTTTCCTAATTTTTTTAATCACATTGATTCTGAAATCATAGCTGTAATATATGTTGAAACATTTTAAACCCTCCTATCAACGTACAGACACCTTAGTGAAATCGTCTTTGTAGCTACATCCATTGTACATCATGTAAGTGAATAGAGGGTAGTCTAACAAATAAAATATTTAATTTTGTCTAAAAATTGTTGTGATAGTAAGTCGACGGTGCAAATGATTTAAAGCCGCTTAAATCAATTTTCCTCCCGAACTGTTTAACGATCGACCAGATGCATTTCGCGAATCATGAATTAATTCATATTTACGTTGTTTCTTATCGCACATCGCTCTTCGGAAATTGTCGCAGCGGTTGTGTTAAAATGAGCTCGGCTTGCACTCGAATTTTTTTGATACTAAAAGAAAAAATATTGATGGACTCAATAATTAATGTGTTGAATTTCTTCTGAATTTCTAAACAATGTATTATCATCTTTAAAAGCCATTATAAAGTTTGAGAAAGCAGAGGCAGAACAACAACAGCAACAACGATACGAGAGTTCTAAAAATCAATTGATTAAGAGCTCAGCAGCAACAGCAGTAGCAGAAGCATAAGCGTGCGTGCAAGTGTGTATAAGCACTCCGTAACGTGGCTAGCTCTGTATGATAACTGTAAACTCCCTCACGACTCTATAAAGCTCAAAAATCATAACGAGCAATGCTTAGCGCGCGTACAGCTCCGCAGCTATGCTACGCTACATGCAGTGTAATACAATGAGGAGCGATAACGAATGTCACTCGACGACACAACATGAAGGCGGCTGCAAAAGTGCATTGCCTCAGATGCTATATACACACAGCTTCTAAACTAACTTCATAAGGATTATGAAGAAAAAAGGCCCGCGCGCAGCTCATGCCCCTATGTACACTGACTTTCATTCGCCCATTGTTTTCGTTCTATGGCACGATTACACACTCATACAGCGACACATCCCACGATGCTGCAGACGATTTAAGGACTCCGTTGCTTTATATAATACCCTCGCTGGTCTCGTCGCTCACGGGTAATAAAGTCGCTCTCGCGTATACACAGACACGTACACGCAGCTGCAGAAGGGAAAAGCTTTTCTGTATACGTGTATGCGTTTGGGTACGTGTGTATATGTATCGGGTAATGGTCGCACTTCATCAGCGCTTCTAACTCATTTCTTTCTCTACCGACTTCCTGTGGGAGCGACGACGACGACGACGTCGACGACGTTTTTTCGCTGCCTACCGTTCTCTAAAGATACGCCGTATACGCGCGCAGCTAAAACCATCTATTTCGTCATTACTGGGCGAGAGCAGTAAAGCACCTTTAGACTCCGCTCCCCCTTACTCTCTTTTCCTTGTTTCAGTTGTTATATTTTCTTGCGTGTCGTATCCCCGGGGTGATACATGGCTCTAGCGTTTCCTTATTTACCGCGAACGTGCCGCAACTGGAATCGTCTCGGGGAAAATCGAGTGATTTGTCCGGCAGAGCGAAAAAGACGCAGAGAGGTGTTAATGGTTACTCAAGACTTTGTCTTATTGGCCTCCCCTTTCATTCTTTTCCATCTCTTTATTTCTCAAGCTTTTACGTCTTATTTTTCGTTCGTCACGAGCAAGAAAGGCTACCGCTGCTCTATGCTCGTGCTTGTGCACGTAGACATGATGCTTTCTTGATGGTTCGTCGAACGAAATAAAATCAAGAGCTCGGAGACTTTTCCTCGGGTCCAAAGGTCGTTTGTTCGTATATATATAGATCAGCCGAGGCTGTGAACGTGATGAGTTTTGTCTTGCCTCCTTTATTAAACGAATTTTTGCCCAGAAATGACGCGATATGTTACATGGCTACAGCTCACACAAAACACGTGCAACCTACTTCCACCAACTTCCTCATCATAAATTTTGAGTGTAGCCAAAAAAAGTTATCATATACAAATATTCTCAATTACAATTTTTTCCTTACTACATTTCTTTTTAAAATTTTCACGTTTTTTTATATTTTTCAACTGAATGTAAGTGAAAAAAATTCTTGCTTGGGAAACCCCAAATTTCAATGTTAATCAAATTATAAACATGAACTTTTTCGGTTATTAATTAATAAATATTTACCAGTCTACTGTACGTGACGATTTTTTCAGGATGAGTAATTTTCTTGCTTTTTCTTCCAATCTACGTGGCGTAATAAGAAAATCGATTTTATAATCGATGTTCTTTCCTTGGAGTATATTAATTTATGATTAAGAGTATTGAACTTTTATACAATATTAAGATAAGATATTATGAAAGACAATATTATAAAGCCGAAAAAAAGTACTGACAAAATTCAAAATCTAGTTGCATTTTTAATATTAAAACATGAAAAATGTACATTTCCTAGTTCATTGAACTGGGTAGAAATATATTTCCATTTTACTTTTTATAAAAAAAATGTTCTTTACGCTAGGAGTAAGCAAAATAAAAGTTAAAAGATTTAGTTGAAAAACTTGATGCATAAGTCAAAATGACAACTATGATTGTTAAAAATTCTTATGTGCATAGCACATCAGTAAATTATTAGAAATTAAAAATTAAGTGATATACTTTTCGTTAAGAATACCTTTTGAATCAATAGATCGTTCGGTGACTGATTTTTTCAAACAATAAATTACACACTTCCTGTTGACATTGATGAAATTTGATTGTTCTCACATTGTTTTCCGTCGATTAGCACCGATGTCAATCAATTTAATGATCTTAATTTGTGTTTCGATTCGCTTACCATGCTAAAGCTCCTTAAATCATGTTCATTGATAAAAATTATACTTATTGTTACTCTAGATAAAATAAATTGTTTCATCACAAAATATACACATGTACGGTTGATTATGATAACGATGTTCAAAGCAAAACACAGACAGTTGTCGTTTCTTATATAAGACGAGCCTTTTCAGACATTTTTCATGCATTTTCGATCGATGAATTAACGCACATTTCATAAGTTTAATGTATCGTCAAGGAAAAATGAAATCGTTAGCATTTATTCCATTCTTTTTTTTGGTCTCTTCATTATTCAGCTTATCACTGGCAAATTACTGTAACATAGAATCATGTCAAGGACGTCAACATACAGCTTGCCGGTTTACTGTAAGTGATGTATCTTTTTATATTTCTTTAATGAAACAATTTTCAAAATCAAATATGACTTTTAGGGAAATGATAAATCCTCTCGATGCAACAAAATATTAATTGATGGGTTGACCGAAGCAGAAAAAGAAGAAATTCTGAAATATCACAATGAAATAAGACAAAAAGTAGCTGCTGGAGAAGAAACTCGAGGTGATCCTGGGCCTCAACCGGCAGCTAAAGAAATTCCTCCTCTCGTAAGTAACTTTGTTTTTAATAATTCTCATACTGAATTTTTAATTGTAAATCGTATTGCAATTGGATAAAAAAATTTAGACTTGGGACGATGAATTAGCAAATATCGCCCAAAAATGGGCCAATCAGTGCACTGTCAATCACGATTCTTGTAGAAACGTTGGTACGTTTTAGTTCGAACTAAGTTCATCATTTGCAAAACTTTTTGATGCATTATAACATTTGCTATAATTTTTAGAGAGGTTTTGGGTGGGTCAAAATACTGCTTATAGGGGTACTTCCGAGGACATAAGTATCTATAGCATAACCGATATGATTGACTTGTGGTACAACGAGGTCAAACTTTTCGATAGCTCTGAAGTTGACAAATTTACGTAAGATCTTTTTGAAAAAAAATCAATTAGTTTTCATTTTAAGAAAATTCATCATCTAACATAATTATTACAGTTTCTCGAAACCTACCACTGCACACTATTCGCAAATGGTTTGGGCTGATACTAAAATAGTTGGATGCGGGGCTGTGCGAAACTATAGCAGTGGATTGAACCGCTTTTATCTAATTTGCAACTATGGACCCGCAGGAAATGTGCTTGGAGAGCCTGTGTACATCAGTATTTAATTTTTTTTAGATCTATTGTTAGTATGTGAATAAATAAATGTAAATATTTTACAAACTATTGATTAGAATTTTTTTGTAAATTCTACGAAATTCATACTTAATAAATAATCAAATGAGAGCTAGGTACAAGCAATAAGTATTCATAAAAAATTCATTATTATAAAATTCGAATACCTAATTGTCAATGTGGAGCTCATAAGACCGCGTAGACCCTTTGAAAATTGGTTCACCGTTAATTTCCGCATCGTCCGCGTGTACACGACCCTCGCTCAGAGATAGAGAGGGATGGCTACTGAGAATTACCGAAGCAATAACATTAATCCAGGATACAACGCGTCAAGATGCGAGCTGCAGAAGCGCGTTCGCGGTCACGCAATTCCCAACGGTCAGTCGTGTATATGCAAAGTCCGGGGCTTATTCCTCGAGAGGCCCCAGATGCCTAGACTGGGCTCTTTTCATCTCGCGTGTACGTGGTTTTCTGGAGGATGCGGTCGGAGGAATGCGACCCTTGCGAGAATACGCTCGTCCGCGTCTAGCCCTCTCCTTTGTAATTTTAATAAGTCATATTATTCGAAATATGCGCAGCGGACATTTTCGTATGTTCGTACGCAGACACTTTTGAATTTTGTCGTCAGAACTTTTGAAAAATTATTTCGGCCAAAAGTGATTCAGAATTTTTAACAAATGACTTAATCAGCTACAAAGAGATTTTATTGTGAGGATGACTTATTACCTCGGGCACTTAAGCTAACCACGATAATCTTTACAAAATGATAGTCTATGATTGTGGTGTACTTCCCTAAAGTGTCGCGTGCGTAGCAATTTCATTAATTAAAGTTAAAGCGGGGACGTGCCAGCAACACCACCGAGTCGTAATAGCTTCATACCGTGCCCAGCCTGCCTGTCACGCTTCGTCATTTTACTCTTGTGGCAGGCTCGCTAGCCGCTAGTACCACAGCGGCAATGCCTATTAGTCCAGGGGATTATGCATATAATGGCTGGAGTGGGCAGACTAAATCCTCGACGAGGAGTATGAAAAAAATTCTGCCTATACTTTTTTCACTCTTCATTCTCCATCAGGCCACGCACCACCCCAGTCTTTTGTGCTAGAATTAATTGGTAAAAATCCAGGTCGTAATAGTGTTGTTTGCGAGTAAAAAATGAAATATACGCGAGTGCGCAGAGTACAGTTCGCGAAAAAAATTCAAAAGGAGCTTGAGACGTTCGACTTTTTTGACCATTTCGCGAGGTATTTAGGTGTTCTTTGAATTCAGCATGGCCAAATATAGTCGAGCAATAAATACTACGGTTCGTGCAGACAGAAGTTTGGGAGAAAATTCCGGCATCCGAGCTTTTAAGCTCGTTTTTACTTGTGTGCGGGTCTGTGTACTCTGCGCGAGTGGCCACGGAAAAGCTGGAAAAGCGCATTCGGCGCTTGGCTCCTATACTGCTGTTACTGCTGTTACTGCTGTTTGGTCGATGAGACGGCCTTCAACTTATTCAGAAGTTTCGAGTTTAGAAGCAGTTGATTTATCGGGCTCATTACTGCCAAGGGATGAAGAGAATGAGAGAGAGAGACAGCTAAGCATTCGAGGGTTGAGCTATATGTAGAGCAGAGACCCCCCCAAGAGGCATGTTTTACAAGACGGCATTAATTACTGGAATTAAATATGTACCTCAGTTTTACTCTTGTACCCCTACTAGATCTTCTTCTTCTTCGTCTTTCAGTTGGGTTTTCAGTGATACAGGCTTTTGTTTTGTGCGACATGCTGCTCATAATACAAGTGGAGAATTTTTATTTTAGTCGAGTATCAAGTGCAAGAGAAAAAAAATCAGCAAGGTCTATAATCCATAATTATTTCGTGTAATTCCAATCATATTTTCAATCAACGAGAAGGGATTGAACATTCTCCATAACTTTCAAATTCGATTCGAAAAATTTAGATTTTCGATAAGTTTGGACATTTTTTTCGTCGACGTTGAATATTTCTTTCGAATGAAGGTAAGACATGAACATTTTTTAAATTAAAATTAAAACTGATGTTCGCACGCTTTCCGCAATGTAACAGTACCCAGTTGATGGGGCAAAATGCAGTTTTAATCGGCTGTCGTATGGTAATTATATCAACACAGCAGCAGACACGTACAAACTTGAAAGCTGTGTATGTATCGATGTTCTTTACCCTTTGAACCACCGTTCGATCGACAGTCTTGTTGCGAGTATCTTACAGAACTATATATTCCATTTACAGCAGATTATTGTAGGGTTTTCAAATTGCTTCCGACATGCCTAATCAGCAACGTCGGCAAAATCATGCCGAACTCAATAATTTCGTTATTTTTAATTAAAAATAATCGATCCTCGTACAATATTCTCTGGCTTGAAAATGTAACTATAGTCTGTGTACGCTCGCACTGATGCTCGTTGCTGAATTTTTTCATTTCATCTCGGTTCGGTCAGATCGATCCATCATTCCTCTTCAAATTTTCTTGCAACATATGACGTCGCTCTCGAGTAAGTCTCCTTGCACAATCTACAACATCTCGTGATGGGCGTTCAAGCGATTCCCAGAGATTATTCATTTACCTCGTATTAATCAAGAAGCGCAAAATTGATTATATCGCACAAGAACACGTAGGATACACTCACAGGCCTACCTACTCACACGTAAATATGTTCACGCGCGTGTCTATAACGACCTATCGATCTCTTCCTGCGCGACGCAGTATGACGCGATGCGAGATGAGGTACTCGACCCTTGCAGGGGGGTCAACACTTATAAGCGTATCGCTTTATGCGCACGTCGTCAACGTGGAGTATATTACTGTCAGATTTTCAAAGGTCAAAAAAATTTCAAAGAGTAATGATTAACGAGAGGCTATTATAGCTCGACAGGTTTTTCTTTGACTTTTTTTGCAAATTGATAGATACCTTTCACGCCGATGATTTTAAACCCTTGAAATTTTACTCAAGATAATGCAAACCATTTAAAGTTGTCATATACGAACGGTTAGTCAACACACACAACGGTTAGTTGTTTTTAAAAACATTCCATGGTACATTGCATATAAAAATACGTATCTACTCATTCGGGGTATAAATTTTTATGATAATCTATCGCCCATAGTCGGTAGCATCTCATTGTGAGCTGTGGATTATGAGCATTCAAACATCATCTTCATTCCATATATGCTCAATACAGAGAGGCGACTTTTTTTAACAATATTCATACATATCTTCGATTTCAATAATCTAAGGTGAATCTGACACTTGATACTCCTTTTTAGAAATGAATGTTTTTATAATTTTATCAAGGAAATAATACTCGATTCAGATAATAAATTGAATCGAACTAAATTTACGCAATTATGTCCAATGAATGTAATGGAGTATCAAAAATAATAATTCGTCTTTGATTCGACTTATTAAAACTAGCGCAAGTTGTGCGTTCGAAAAGTTGTAGTGTAGCGTGTAAGATCGCTCAACGCGTTGATCTATACGCAATTTTCCCCATACTTACAATAAGAAAATCCCTCAATTCTATTGTTTCGTATTTTATATGAATAAATCGGCTCTCGGTACTCTCCACATTCATACACATACACTTACACACACGTATCTTGGGGGCATCGCGAAAGGCACCGCGTCATTCGCTTAATAATAATAACCGATACAAACGCGCGCTGCTCAGCGCGAGCGCACATAACCGGTGAAATTCGCTGCTAGCAGATTTATAATATGCCAACTCGCAACCTCGTAAAAACTAATATACCTGCTGCTGAATGGAAAGAGAGAAAAGCTCTTTCCCACGCACGCGTACAGACACACGCGTGTGCATACTGCGCGTAATTCCTGACGCAATCGCAATAATATGAACGTTATTATAATGTATCCTAATCGTTTTGACCATCCCATATCATCGAAAATGTTTGCGTTCGATGAAATTCGCGCACACTTGCTAGGCAAAAAGTTTTTTTTTACCACCGTTCTGTGTAAGCGTGTCAAGCATATACTCGCACGAATACAACTGTATTGGTCGCTTGCTTGATGAGAAATTGGCAGAAGAAAGTGTGGAAAGGCATTTAACTTTACTGTATGGGTTTGATATTATGTACATCTCAAATTAATTCTATCTATTTCTCGCAGACTTGCCGTGACAAAAAGCAGACTAATAGCCGTGCCAGAAAATATCCCCTATAGTACGAATGTCATACTCAATTTTATAACACTATGCTAAGTCGCTCTTTCTCTTTCTGGTACTATGGAGTCAGGTTAGTGGATGAGCATAGAGAGTGCGATGCAAAGTCGCGACGTTCAAGCCCTTTCTGGATTCGTAAGAGTAAGTCTTTAGTTTCATATATTGCTAACAGGTGGTGTATGAATAAATTTATTGAAACTCGCAAGTGGCAAACAGTATATTTGCATATAAGTACTATAGTCCAGTCAAATTAGTTTTGAACGTGAAATCGGCGTTTCTCACCGGGATTCGTTAGGGTTTGATGATAGGAATGAAGTAATAACAAATGCCACAGTTGAGTCGATTGGAATTTAAACAATTGGGCCCTTTGAAATAAGGAAAATCGGTTTTTCGGCTACAGATTGAAAACCGTACATTGATGCACTTTTGTAGCTTAAAATTCTGCTTCGCTGGTTTTTTAATGAATAGAGCTAGCTCAGAATTATTGGATTTTATGCTTAAAAACCGCATCGTACAAAAACAGCTGTATCTCAGCGAAACTTGCGAATTTTTTAAATCTGGAACGGCGTTGGAAAGGTGAGAAAAAACCTATCAGATAGTTGTATGCAATTTTTGCTTCCTCATAGAGGAAGCTTTGTGACGGACCGATTTTCGACTTTCATAACTAATAATCGTAGAGTACTTTTACAAATATATTCTGAAACTAGATCGAATTGCTGACACATGTCTGTATGTGTGTGTGTGTGTGTGTGTGTGTGTGTGTGTGTGTGTGTGTGTGTGTGTGTGTGTGTGTGTGTGTGTGCGTGTGTTGGGATGTGCGCAGTGATATCTCGATGACGGTAGTTCGTATCGTTACTGTAAATGTCTCATTTTATTCGTTTTGATGTAAGGAAGAAGCCAAAACATCATTTTTTCATGAGTGATTATACTCAGACATTTTCTTGAAAAAACGAATAAATTTTTCGATTTTTCAATTTTTTAATGTTGTTTTTTGTTAATAATATTAATGTTTATACTAATATATACCGTTGGATTTGTCATAAAAAATCCTAAATTCTAATAGTGTCAAACAATTTTTTAGACTTTTTCTGTTCATTTGCCGCTCGCTCCAAAGTGAACTATGCGAAATTCGCGAAAAAAAAACGATCGAAAAAGTGTATTTTTTTCAATGAAATCGTACTCCTAGGTCAAAACTGACTACGGCATTCGATTTTCCAGACAAAAATACGTAAGAAAATGTATTGTTAAGATTATTTTTACTCTCAAAACAGAGTTTGAAATAATTTGAATGGTTGGCCGATTCTGCTCCTTTTTAAGAGGACGTTTTGAAACTTCAAAAATCTATCGACACCGGTTCCCGAGATTCCACTTTTCAGAGATTCTGAACCCGGCTTTCTTTTCTTAGAGACTTGAAATTTAAGAATCGCCATGACGTAAACGCGATTTTGAACATTTTTGCAAAAGCGAACCACCCTAATGTTTACACATGTATTTTTATGAAAAATCTATAACTAATAAAATCTGATCATAGCATAATTCATTTAAAATTTGTTTTAACGCTTGAAATTGGTTGGAAGTTAAAAAAAAACATGATTAATATAAATTAGTAATATTTCATTGAAAGTTTTATAAGTCATTTTTTTAAAACCTAAGCGACTCACTCTTTCAGTAACCCAGCAGTGGTAAAATGTATGAGAATCAGGTAAATCTTTCATTCGAAGTATTAAACAGAATGTAATTAATTCGCTTTCCAAGTGGAACTTTGAATCGATTCAGAAACTTGAACCCCATTTATGTTACACAAAATGATCATTAGTTTATAAAGAAAGTCGGTCCAAAGACATGGGCCCTACAACTTAAAAACCATGGGCATTGGGCTTGAAATAATATTATATTTTGTGCAGAAATCATAAAGTCTATTATAATATTGAACAAATTTTGAATACTTCATGAATTTACGCAATTGATAAGGTATACAATTGTAAATCTTGATATTACTGTGTCAAAAAAGAAACTTTTAAAATTACTCAATATAAATTTACTAATGCTAACAAGCTCATTAATCATTAAATGATTATTTACTTAGTCGCAATTTTTTAAATTAAGGACGACTTTTAGTTCCAAACCTATTCCAAATCTATTTGTAAAGAATGCTGTATTCATTTACAATTTAAATAGAAATTTAAATCTTTCATTCTAAGTATTAACAGGAATGTAAAACTTTGAATCGATTCAGAAACTTGAACCCAATTCATGTTTCACAAAATGACCATTAGTTTATAAAAAAAGTCGGTCCAAAGGCATGGACCCCCCACAACTTCAGGTGATCATTGAATAAATTTCGGTCGCAACATTGTGCGTTCTCTCGAAACATACATTTTTTATTCTTTATAGAGCAAACTAGATTATTTAATCTAGATCTAAATATTGAACCTTACATCGGTTACGATCCAGTATTCCAGATCGTTTAATCAATCGCAGCTTCTCTCGAAAATAAACTGGCAGAGAGTTTACAAATGTAAAATCCTGATTCCGCCGACAACTGATATAATCATCGCCGAGTAAAGGACAGTATTTAGATAACGTGATTTCTATTATAGAAGTCACCACTGCAAATCTAAAAAATTATTCAACAAAACACTACACTTTGAAAGAATCAATTCAATTTCGACTCTTCTGATCTTCTTTTTCCAATTTTCTTACGATCTTGCTGTAAGTGACAAGATTATTCAAGTTCATTATATGCTAAAAGCAATATATAAATAATAAGTTTAGAGTCTAAGTTAGTTAGAAGATAGCTAATCAGAAGTTATAAATTGTATTAAATCAATAAAAAAGCCAAAGTCAATAAAAAAATTAAAAGCGTATTACCTCTTTTTCAGGCGTTTCTTGTCCATGTAGAACTTTTATTACGTTCAAAAATTTTTCTTGTTGGATGGAATTCCGATAAGGTGCCAGAATTATGATCTGTAATTATATCAATTTTATTATTATAGAAATAGAAAATTCGACAGTAAAATCGATTAAAAATGATGTATATAATTTATGCTTACCTTGTTTTTTTGCAAATACTTCATAAGACTTAATATTAGGCACACACTTCAGGAAATTATCTTCCATTATGACGCAGTAGGCTTTGTTATCCTTTTTGTAGCTTAGTCCAACAATTTTGGGGTAGTACATTTTTAAGGTTGTTAATCATATTCTGTCATTTTCAACCTCAAAAAATCGAGACGAATTACCCTCCTTTATTTCGATCTCCCGTGTCGACATTTTTATATTGAATAAACAATTCTGGGTTAGCAAACAATTGGATGATGCAACGTTGCGAGGATTTTGCAAAGCGCGAACTCAGAACTCCTAAGTATATCGCACGCATAAAGCGAGCGTCGCAGTGGCACCGTGGCTCCCTCCCGCACTTGCAGAGACGCGTGGCCGCTACAGGCTTCCGTATGTGCTCGGCTCAAGAGCCCACGAGTGAATGCCGGCAGCGGCTCGGCGCGCCGGCTTATATAGCGCGGCACGGACGGCGCGCGACGGCGGTGGTGGTGGGGGCCGCCGCTTGAGTCGCGGCTGAGAAGTGCAGTGCGCGTCTAAAGTACGTGACTTTGCGTATATCAATCTGTCGTATTTAGTTCTAGAGAACAAAAACAATTATGGAACTGCATTTCGAAACAGGAAGACTTTTCCGTTTCTATCGATGCAGCTGGACGCTTTGTTAAAAAAATTCAGACTTCCTCAACTAATTTATCTTCTCATATATTTCTATATGTAGCAAGTGCTTCAGTCGGAGGAAAAATCGCCCGATCTTTCAATTTTTATCAGAGTATCAATCTGTAAACTTTTTAAGCAGTATCTTACAATCAATCTATAAAGAGGGGTTGCCCAAAATCAAGCACGTTGTCACCGATGGTTCAAAGGCTTTACAAAATGGTATTTCCATGTGTTATAATCAGTGCTCGTACAAATTTTGTTTGAATTTATGTCATAGCATATTAATGGGCAATTATAAGCTCGATTTTTCACAAATGTGTTACATAAGGTGCGACATTGCCCATTTAATAAAAACAATAACGAGATGGAAGAGTTTTAAAAATGAAAGCAACACAAAAGATTTTTACGTACACGTAATTGGATACATGACAATCCTGACCCAATTATCGGAAGTATTGGAAGTATAGCCAAAAACAGTTACATCGTTTGCCAGAGTCCAAACATTCCTGGCAGTTCACGAGTCGCTGATTCATTGCAATCGTTTTGAATAATATCAAGTTTCACAAAACAAAAATTTTCAAAGAAAATTGCACGTGCGATACGTTCTGAGAACCGATCATGGATTCATACGAGTACTAGGATACAGATAATGAAAAGAGTGATGTGATGGTTACCAATAACATTCGCAATATTTTTGAAAGCATGCAAAAAGAAATTTTTCGTTTAAAATGTGACGAAGATCCTAAAAAAAAAACGACTACTTTTGTTGAAGACTGGTAAAACACTTAACCACATTACTATGTGAGTATCCAGCATGGACTAATGTCATGATGCAAACTTTCAATACGAAAATCTGCATGGCAACATCTGATCGATCAGAAGCTTTATTTGCTGATCTGAGGAATGTGACGCAGATGGTACGACCCGTATCAATGCACTTATTCATAGCTAAATATTATAATAAATATTTAAACGGACAAGTAATATTGGCAATGTCATCAATAGTAGATGGAAAAATTTCTTCAGCAACAAAAATGTTGACTACTGAAAACAATTCTGCTATTAAATCTATAGTTAAAAAAAGAGGAAAATATTAAGAATCATGCTTAGATATTGAAAATATTCATCAAAGACCAAAAATCAAATCTCTTACAAGGATGTTGAAAAATGCCAATTTAGAACTTCCAATCCTGCATGAAAAAAAGGTATACACATTCAAGACTTCGTGCATGTTTGATACAGTCTTCGAATTATGACTATCAGCAGGGCGCACTACGCCGTGCCAAAAAGTGTTACTTATGGCACTTGTATCGTAAATTACTAATTTATAGCACTGTGTGGCATGCATAAGTTCACATTTATGGCACGCTTTTCTGTGGCATAAGTCGCACATTCTGGCACCGCTGCGTTCGCATCACACTCGCATACGCTCGTGCGCTAACCTCATTTCGCGCTACCAGAAAGTGCGACTCATGACTCGGAAAAGGGGGCATAAATGTGAACTTAGCACAGTGCTATAAAATTATGTTCGATACTCGTGCCATGGGGACACTTTTCGGCCCAGCTATTAGTACCCTCGCTGCGCTCGGGCCCTAAACTACGCCGTGCCAAAAAGTGTTACTTATGGCACTTGTATCGTAAAGTACTATTGTATAGCGGAGGGAATGTGTTTTTGCTATTTATCCTTACCATATTTATCAAATACTGAAAAGTATCATGCAAATTCAGTAATACATGCAATTATTACGCATTGAATTCATTTATTCATTCAAAATGGAAACGTTAACACCAAAATCACTAACAAGGAGACCTTCTCACCTTCGGGTCATGGATTTGGCCCAAACTTTTTCTGGTGATTCAGGACAGTTAGAAAACATGCCCTATTATGT
>CACVKI010137995.1:94002-122099 GCA_902732785.1 Trichogramma evanescens | reverse complement strand
ACAACCAGAAGTTCCCGATGTTCATGCTCCCGGCTGCTGACAAATAACCTTCATCTTTTAGAGTATAGAGATTGCTGTACTTGGGTGGGAACTATAAACTAAAATCTTAAGCAACAATGTTTAAACATAAAACAATTGTGGGTGGGTATCAATCACTCAAACAAGGATTTTCATATAATTAAAATCGAACTTCACTTACAGGTAAGTTCGTTTGATTTTAAATTATATTTCAATCCTTGTTATCGTGATTGATATGTAGTTGTTCAGAGATTTACAGCAATCTCATACATTGCAAAAAATTTTTATGGATACATATTAAAATAAACGATTTTTTTTTTTTTTTTTTTTTTTTTTATTCCTTAGCACAAAGATAGTAAGAAAATAAACTGTTACAACGAAGAACGAAACAAATATTTGTTTATAAATTCAATTAATTACAGACAGAGCAAAACAGTTATTATTTTTTGATATTGGGCGATTGTAAAATTTTGCAAAAGCTTTTGACTTTTCAGTCCAACCGGCTGTATTTTTTATGACATTTATATCAGTCCCTTTAACATATGCTTTGCTTGTGCTTGCATGACGCGTAGAATGACTCGAAAAAACGTTAGTATCAATTCCACTTTCGGATAATGTGCACTTAATCCATCTACTTATAGATTGACCCGAAATAGCATTATGAGGTTTTTTAAAAGAGATAAAAAGTTTCTTAACGTCGGATCTCAAATCCTTTGTGACCTTCACATATTCAAGCAAAGTAGATGCCACGCAAAGCTCAGGTTTATTTAGAAAATAAGGTAAAATCAGTAGCGGTTGAGCTTTTCCTGGTGCTGAAGTCTTTATGTTATCACAAATTTCAATCTCAATTCTATCGCGAAAATAAATGATTCTTTCTAAGTCAATTGAGACTAACGTTTGAACTCGGTGAGCGGTTGCTAATGCGAGTAACATTGAAAGCTTTTTACTCAGTTTTTCAAGCGATAGTTCATTCAATGGGTACCATTTCGAAATGTAGTCGAGCACAACGTCAACATCCCAAGTACGGTTGTATTTTGGGCGAGAAGGACGCATACGATAAATACCTTTAAAAAACTTCTCAAGCATTTGATTATTTGCAATACTATAATCTAAAATGTTAGAAATGGCAGCTTTAGCAGAATTCAGAGAGCCGTATTTTGCTCCATCGTTGTACAACATCGTTAAAAAATCAATGATTTTAACAACAGGTGCGTCAAAATGTGAGATGTTTTGTGATTTACAATAATCCATCCATTTCACAATAGTAGAGCTGTATTGCTTAATCGTATTTTGCGAAAGCGATTCCATTACAATCACAATGGCGTCCTCACTCAATCCCTTCCGGACATGTGCTTGCCAGATAATCTTCCGGCCAATAGCGAAAGTTGACTCGACATTGGGTGTAATTTCGACCTACAAGGGGACATCAATAATTTTTTATTAGGTTCAAAAATTAATGGATCACCGGTAAGAAGTCGTAAAAATAATGGAAACCAAGGCTGTGTAGGCCAAAAAGGGACTACTACTATGCCAACAGCTCTTTCATTTATAATTTTACGTAGAACTTTACCAATAACTGCGAAAGGAGGAAAAGCGTAAAATTGTAAATTTTTCCATGAAAATGTAAACGCATCGATTGCTGATGCATCTGGTTCTTTGAACCAAGAAGAAAAAAGTTTACATTTTGAGTTCAAACGCGTAGCAAATAAATCAAACTTCGGAGAACCAAATTTACATTCTATCGCTTTGAAAGCGAAATCAGCCAACTCCCACTCAGCGTCAATATTTCTTATCCTTGACTGTTCGTCGGCTTTGACATTTTCGCGACTAGGAATATAGGAAGCGAACAACCAAATTCTTTTCTGCTCGGCCCATTTCCAAATCAAAGATGTTAAAAAATTATATTTTTTGTGACGTGATCCACCCATGCGGTTTATGTACAATAAAGCTGTTGTATTATCGACACGTAATAACACATTAGAATTATTTAAATCATTAGCAAATGCTTTTAAACCCAAAAATATTGCTTTGAGTTCTAAGAAATTTATCGAATGTTTCCTATCTTCTTCGTCCCAGAAACCATGAATTTTCTCACCCCTACAAAATGAACATACATCATGAACATATTACAGTATTGGCAGTATTTGAGGTATACGAACAACTTTATTTTTTGACTTTCATGGTATTTTACACTATTTTTTAAATTTTAAGGGGTTTTGAGGTTATAAATGTCATTTTTGAGTACAGATTTGAATTCTACATCAAATTTCATATGAAAAAACATGGTTTAGAAAGTTTTTCATATGCACCCCAGAAAAGCAGAGTAACAAGCAAAATATCCTCAAATCATGAAAATCCAACTTTGAGCGGCTGAGATGTTCAGGATTTTCATTTTTCATGGTTTTCTTGAAAAGTACACAGTTAGTTTCAACTTCATTTTTTAGGTCTGCAACACCTGTTGTGGAATAGCCCATTTATTTATGTAAGAAAAAGAAATCAATACTACTCAAGAATATTTGTAACTTTTTGCGTTGGACTGGGCTGGTCATGTGAAGAGCTGCGCACGACGACGACGACGAATATTTCCAATTTTTTATGTAAAATTGATGTCAAAAATCATATCCATAACCTCCAAATCCCTATGATATCAAAAATCAGTCTCATGGACAAAAATAAACATGTTCGTATCCAGCGATATGGCCAATATGGTAATATGTTCATCGACTGATCCATAGCTCCTTAATCCTACATTTTGGTCATCGGCAGACAAACAGACTTCAGTATTGAGCATCATATGAATCAAGAATCAAGGAAAATTAGAGAAAAACCATGCTTTATTGACACATATGATGCTCAATACTGAAGTCTGTTTGTCTGCCGATGACCAAAATTTAGGATTAAGGAGCTATGGATCAGTCGATGAACATATTACCATATTGGCCATATCGCTGGATACGAACATGTTTATTTTTGGCCATAAGACTGATTTTTGGTAATTTAGGGACTTTGAGGTTATGAAAATGATTTTTGACATCAAATTCTAATTTCTCATCAAATTTTACATAAAAAATCACGTTTCAACAATTTTTTCATATTTACCCTTGGGAAGCAGAATAAAATATGAAAAATCAAATCAAAAAGAGGGGGAGACAGTTGACGCGATAGAGCCCATACACTTCTTCTTGAAAAATGGAAAAAACCTCCGATTTCGATGGTTTTTTATCGAATTTGGAATATTGTCAATTTACGAAATTTCGTTTACTATCAATAAACAAACGAAGAACGAGAAATACGCGACTGCATACACTCGTGTGCGTTGTACACATTAACGTATGAGCGAAACACATCGCGTCGAAGGGCAGTCGGGTATTAAGAATGAGCGCAGCTGCTTATTATGTGAGGTACATATGCTTCATTGTGTGTAGCTGCCTTATTACATACAACACACAGCACAGACTAGCGCAGCGCACAGAGTCGAGAACGCGTAGAAGAAAAATTGTCTGCGGCCTCTGCGCGTGTATCATAATAATAAGTGCACAGAGTCGATAAACATGTGCTTGACCACGAGAGATGAAACGTCAAGTCGCAGTGTTTTTCAAAATTAATTTTTGAAGATTTACCATGATTTAGCAATTCATCAATGGCTACGCATTATTCATGCACGAGTCAAACCCGAGTGCTACTTTTTTTTCTCGGCCAACACACTCAATTCGCCTCTTCTTCTTCTTGGAAAAGCTCAAGCTCGCAGCTATATGGAAGAGCTTACACGCGTTTTCTCGACAAGACACGCCGCGCCTCGTGGGATTAAGAGCCGCGAGAGATAGAGCAGCGGGTCATGCCTCGTTTCAGTTGCACACATTAATAACTTCGCTCCGCTCGCTCGCTCGCTGGCATAATATTGTATAGAGCCAAGCAAGAGATCGTCGCTCGAGTCAAGGGAAAAATAAATAATGTAATATATTCTTTACGCCGGGGCCTGGTAGGTCTTCGCGCACCGCAGCAGCAGCGGCAAAAAAAAATGTAACGCGCGTCAACTCGATATCCTAAATTCGTGGCATCTTTGTCGATCGCGCGTCCCACAAAATGTGTGGTCACGATCGTCGCGGCTTAACACGCGATCGTACATATGAGAGGCGGTATTGTCCGCGAGGCTTAAATAATTGCATATTCAAAGAGACGCATGAATTATATTCTTCATGAAGGAAATCATTAGACGTCTTATTCTTGCGAGATCGATCAGCCGAGAGGCATAAATGACGATTGCATTTCGAGGTCTTTCGCGCATATATTCATTATTACGAAGCACGAGAGGACATCTCTTCGTACGTAATATTGGCTTTATATGCGCGCATTATTAAACACCGAACTATATGTGTAAAATATCGGATTAGCCAACGACGTGCCAATATGGTTTCTTCATTTTCGCCTATAACATATTACTTCCACTCGTCGCGCATGACGCTATCATCCAATAAATATTTTTTTTTTTTTTTAATTGATTACTCATTTTTGTTGTTCTTTTCTTCGACTACGAAGACTACGACGATCGATTACATCGACGAAGCAGTACGTCCCACTAATATCGAGTCTTCTTTTACTACGCTTTGTTAATTTTGACGTAAGATAAGCCGTCGTCGCGAGGTTGAATCATCATCGAAATCGAAAATTGCTTTTTTAAAGAGCCTTATACTCTCGCGCGATATATTACGAAATTGTCGCCACGCGACGTCCTGCGTGCAAAAATAAAAAAAAAAATTAAATAAAACGAAGATTTCATTATTCGGGCCAACAAGTTGAGTAATTACACGCACGCGCGCAAAAATACTCGAGAGATCTTTTAAATGGCCTATTGTTTGAGGAAGTCGCGGGAGATAAGCTGCAAAGATGGTGCGTACTTTTTTTTTTCACACGATCCGCGTCTTATCATAATCTTTCGATAACGAAAGCTCTTACAATTATACCATAATAATATTCGACTCGAGCAAACACATCGCGTTATTGTAAGTAAATCAAAGCCCGAGCCCCAGCCCGAGTGCAGCCGTAAGCGCCGCGACGCGCGCAATTCGTAAACAATTTGTGAAACATACATCGGCTCGATCGCGAGACTCGACGAACCGATTCGTCGCGCGCGCACACGTGAATAAGCATCGGCATTAATTAAGTTTGTACAAAAAAAAAAAAGAAAAATAATAAATAAAAGAAGACAAACAAGCTTTTGTGGCGCGGCGAATCTCGAACATACATGTATATATATTTCGCACACACGGCCGGAGTGAGAGAGAGAGAGCAGGTCTACAAGAATCAAGTGTGTGTGTATGTGTGCGAGTAAACGTGTGTCCCACTACCACCACACGGCTCTTTCGCATACATATATATATATAGGTACGACCGGAGCGAAGTAACGTACGGCGGCCGTCGACGCCGCGAGGCCATCTTGAGGAGGAAACTCACTTCGGCGGCGGCGTTTCGCGTATACGATACATAAACGCGAGAGACTCTCAGTCGGTTCGGTGGCTTCGACAAGTCCACTTCGCTCTCTCTCTCTCTCTCTCTCTTTCGCCGCGCTGCAAAAATATATATATAGTGTAGTGTATACGCGATCACGTGTGTGCATATCGTGTGCGTCGCTGCTGCAGTCTCTGTTGTGCGTCTGTGTCGTTGTTATTATTATTATTATTATTACTGTTGTGTTTGTGAGCCGAAGAAAACACAGCTTATACAGTTCGTAATCGTGTGCAGCTGCAGCAGCCAAATTTATTATTATTTTTTTTTGTAAATCGTGCACGAGAGCTACCTATACGTATATATAAGAATGAAGGCGACGGGGAGGAGTAGTGCGGTGAAAAAACAGGTGCGATAATGTGCAGTAATAGTTCTCGCGTGGCTCAGCTGCTGCTGCTGCTGCTGCGTTGCCGCCAGCTCGTGCATCGGCATCCGCCAGCGACGCCGCTGCCGCTGCTATTTCTTCGACCGTAATAATACTCACCTGCAGTACCGGTAAAATATTTCCTTCTTTTTTTTTCTTTTAAGAAAAGTTCGATATTCCGCTCGGATACGCGTTTAATGCAATCGTGATTCATCGGAGTAAGTGCGCGCGAAAGCTCCAACGGTTTTTTAATTATGTACATGTACTCGAATTGCACACTCGTTAGAAATGACACTCGTGTTTATCGCTGGCCTTTTTTTTTTTTGCCATTGTGTACTTGGATATCGTTATTGCATCGCGATCGGTATGTATCAAACACGATTCGGATTTCGATAGAAAAGAAAATGTAAACGCGGGGGCAGCTCTCGAACAACTATATAATAAAATATTCGGAGCGATGTATCACAGAGAGAGAGAGAGAGAGGTAGCTCGTGGCCGAAATTTCCCAAGTCGCGAAAATTCCAATTTATCATCGCGAATCTTCGTTCACCATCTCTGCATAACACGCATATGAGACTGGGCAAAGTCACGATGGCTATTTTTATTAAGAGGCTCGATCCTACACACGGTATACACGAGTGAGTCGAGAGCGAGAGAAACAGAGAAACGCATATTCGGCCTTGGATCTCTCTCTCTCTCTCGTTTTCTGCAGTCTCTCTTTTCGCGCAGCGCGCACAGCTTCCCTCGCGAGTCTACATACGTGCGTACGTATACGAAACATCGCCTCGAGATTATATATTATATATATACGCGTGTGCATCGCATGTGCATGTGTGTTTACGCTATGCTGCTGCAGCAGGCCACGGTGTGGGTCTCCCCCTGTATACGCGCGTGTACAGGGGATTATTAGTCAATTTATCAAAGGCAGAGAGCTATAACGCACTGCGCGTGTGGTAGATTACGTACACACACGAGTTCTCTCGTTTGAGAGCAAAAAAAGGCCGTACACTACACACGCATACGCACTTTTGCATACCGTATACGAGCGTGTATGAATTTAGAGCAGAGAGAGAGAGAGAGGTCAGTCGTTGGGCGGTGCGCACTATATGCTTATGGAAAGAAAGTGCGTCGATGTCTTGCACGATTTTTTGTATATAACATATAACATATATAATAAAAGACGCCACAGCACTCGACGCGTACGATGCATGCATCGTGGCTTGATTTATATAGTATACCACGCGTGTGCTATCGATCGAAATTTATACGCTACACACATGTGTGTGCTATATAGCTCGCGCCGCGCGTAAGTATTTGCACGCGTAAATTTAACCGATCCTTGTATCGATGACGTAACAGTACGCGCGATAATAATAATCGATCGTTGAATCGTCGAGAGAGAGACTCGAGAGGCTTGAACACTCGCGAGTCATAAAAATTGCGAGTTATGTGCCATGTACGCGTGTAAAGAATTAATAGATATTATTAAGCTCATTAAATGCACCCGGCTGGGCTCGTTCGCTTTTGGGATTGGTAGATAATCGTTTCGACGCCATCTACCGGCGACAAGTGTAGTTTAGAGTGCTTCGTTACATCAAGTGTAAACAGAGGAGCACCTTTTTTAACTCGATAAATTGAAAACCTTTTGAAATTAACTTCATCCCCGCATCTCGAATCCCGATCGTATATGTAGTGGCTCCGTTTTTTATTGCCGATCTTTCACAGGTGGTGCGCTCGCGTGCCGGTATAGTATGAAGCTCTCGAGAGCACGACGAGAGTCGAAAATTTCTTTGGCTTATACATCGATAATTATACGCGTATAAACGGAGGCATCGTAATCTCGATCGCGCGTACACACAGCCGTCCGCGATGGAGAAAAAAGAAAAAAAAAAATTAAGAACACGCGATCGTCTCGCGCGAGAATGACTTCGCGGCGCTTCGCTGCGTCGAGCGTGTCATACAGTCTGCTCTCGAAACGTATTACCCTATCTATACAACAGCAAGCTCGTGTCCGTCCATCCAACCATTTAAATTTAGAATTATACATTATACGTGAAAAATCGAAAGGCGCACACACACGTACGTACATCGCGTCGCAAAGTGGAGATCTCGTCCGTCCGTCCGTCCGTTTATATATAGAACTTATAACGTATATACGCGACACAAGTCGAAAATGTGTGTGTGAGAGAGAAAGGGGGACCACATGTAGCGAGAGAGGAAAGAGCTTTTACAATATTATTATATCGCGTCCCGTCGCCGTGCACACAGCTCGCAGACGACGACTTTTGGACAAACGGTTACACTTATATACGATCGTCGGCTATATTACGCGCTCGATCGACGCGACAGCAGCAGCAGCAAAGGCAGCAGCAGTTATCTGTCCATCTCTCTCACTCTCCCCATGAGCCTATATAATATATTGGCAAGACACAGCACACTATGCGGTGCGTTGTTTGCATTACGGAATAGGCTAAAACTGCCGTCGACGCTATATAGGTGCCTATAGAGTCGAAGCAGAAAACCGGTATGTGCGTACGTACCTATAGTCTATAATACACACACACACCTATAAGAAGCTAACGGTGTACGCTACGTACACCTATAATACGTCATGGCATTCACAAAACAGTTGTGTGTGTGTGTGCATGCGTGTGCGAGATCGACCATGTGTACGAGTATTATTATGTACGCAGTCGACGCGCACGATCGGTATTATATCGGCAATATCGTTACGACTCGCGACGCGTTGAGAAAAAAAAAAAAAAAATTAGTCGCGTACTCGTACACTATATAACACACGCGTATATATCCAAAGACAGATATATCGCGCGTTTTATTACGTTATATTCTCGGGCTCTGCAACACTTTCACTCGCGCGTCGTATTATACTTGGCGTGTATATATACATGAACCCATGTCGCGATGTAACTCGAAGCGTTTAGATTCCTTGGCTTTGACTTAACTTACTCACTTACTTAGCGGGCGCGTTAACGATTCTAGAATGCGCATTCCTCGCAATTATCAGACTGTAATACACGTATGTGTACGTGTGTACGCGGGATTATGTTCGTCTTTGTTATTATTATATACGCTGCTGCTGCTGCTGCTGCATATGAACCCCGCCCCTCGCTCGCAACAATTTTTCCCCCCCTACGCGTATACATATACGTTTAATTTATATTATAAAATTATGAAACGAGAAAAAAATGAAAGGGTGTGTACTGCGCTGCACCATAATACGAGGCTCTGTATATGTATATACGCACTCGCGACTGCAGAGTGAATGGGATACACTATAACATGTGCTCCGGCTCTGTAATATGGCGCAGCGCAGATTTTTTTTTTCTCTCTAATAAGAATATAATTGGATGATTTCAGTCTAGGCCTGTACCGCAGCGCGTGTTATATATAAATTGCGGAAATCTCTCGTGTGCTCCTCTTTCTTTCTACGCATGTACGCACGTGCCATCCTCCGCATACTGCGATATACAATCCTTTAGCATAGTTCTGTATATCAAATTCCGTTCGGTGATCGTGTGTATAGCGTTACCCCGAGCGCTGGAATTTCTGCTTTTGTTTGCTTCTTTTGTGTCGACGCGATTTTCTCTCGATCTGGAGTAATGCGCGTATTTGAGACAATCGAAGAATCAATAATAAGATCATCGATTAGTAAATGCGACCCACTAGACATTTTTGTGTTATAATGATTATGCGTGCTTGCGATTAATTTATATGCGAGTGAAAGTGATTATCCAAGAGAAAAATAAATCGAGTCAATTTTTTTTTCTTCTTCTCGTTGCAGTCAAAACCAATGAAACTCGTCCGCGCGACGACGACGACGACGTCAACGCAAGATCCAACCGACAGATAACGTCGTCAAATGGACAAGCTGCGCTGCGTGGGTAACAGCAGCAGCAGCAGCAGCAGCAAGGGCTGCGGCGGCGAGAACAGCAACAGCAGCAAACAGCCGCTCTGGGGCCAGATACGCGAGGACACGCTTCTGCCGCCGAGTCGGCGAAACGCCTCGTCCAACGCCTCGACGCCGACCTCCTTCGACGGCAGCCACAAGAAGCGAAATTCGCCGAGCAAGAAATGGTCGATCGATGGTCTGTTCAAGCGGGTCTCGTCGCTGCTTGATCACTCGGCCTCGGTGTCGTCCGTCTCGTCGGCCGAGTCTTCGTCGTCGTCGACGACCGGTGGCAGCAGTCCCTCGTCCTCGCTGGAGGAGCTGCCGCTAGCCGCTGTCACGAGCAATTTTCGAGGTTCGTTGAGACAACACCGTACTGTGTAATATTTTAGTAGCTTCCGTGGTAGAAAGATAGAATTATAATAATGTCACAATATTAGTTATGTATTTCATAAACATCAAATAGCTTGTTTTTAACGATTTTTTTTAATGCAGTTATCTTAAAAATATGTAGCGCATTGTAAATGATATGAAATTAATTATTAAAAAATTAATTATATAAGTCAAAGCTCCGTTTTGTTAAGCATACTGAATTCATTGAAAAAATGTGGTTCGTTACATGGCCACAAAATGTTGAAGAAAACGTTACTTTCTTGATTTATGTATATATCCAATTCTAATGACCCTTTCGAGTCAAAAAAAAAAAAAAAGATGTTTTTCGCTGATCAAAAATTAATCGTAGCCTCGATCTTTTCCATGCTCATACCGACACAGGTGCCAGCGAATACGACACAGGCAATTTTCCGCGCGTCGCCGAATTGGACGCGGTCCGAGCCACGAGGCCGATCGTCTGGATATCGGCGCCGGACTCGACGGGCATCATCGACAACGACGACGCGACGATGAGCTCGGCCGGTCGTGGTCATCGTCACCAGCGCAGCTCGGCGGCCCTCCTGACCGAAGCTGCTACCGCTGCTCCTCACAATTGCTGCTGCTCGTGCGGCTCGTCCTCGCCCAACAACGGCCGCCGATGCAAAGGCCCGACGAAGGCTCGAGTCGAGTCGCGTCGCTCGAGCGTCATCGCCGACTGCAGCAGCAGCAGCGACATGGACGAGAGCGGCGGGGGTGGCGGCGGCAATGGCAGTGGCAGTTGGCGCAACAGCGGCAGCAACAATCCGACCAATAAGAGGCGATCGAGAGCCTCGAGGACCGAGAGATACTTGAAGAGGCAGTGCGGCGCTGTCAACGGCTTGGTTAACAACAACGGCGGCAATAACGACTCGACGTGTGCCTTGGAGTGTCACAGTGGCTCCGACAGCAAGCCGAGAGCAGTAGCTTCCAGGATCGTCGCTGATTCGAATCTGGATCGGCTGCGACCGCCGGGTGTCCTCGAGGGAACCCCCAGGATGCTGCCCTATCGTCTGGATAGCGCCACGAGGCCGAGGAGCGAAGGTAGGCTCAGTTTCAATGCATATAAGGATGCACAATTTTCCGCGGAAGCCGTATCGCGGCAAAAAAAAAAGCTTTCATTTCTCTTTTTTTGTACACGACTCTCGGATTCGTATACGTATACGAATCAAATTCGATCGAATATAGGCGTAACGTCTCTATTATAGACACGCGTGTACTGCAACCGACGTATAAGCACGCGCATGTAAAAAAAAAAAAAGACAAAATTAGGCCAGCGCAATAAAGATCGATCAGCTGCGCGCATCGTGGTGTGTGTGTGTGTTTGGAGCTCTCTTAAATGCACCTATATAGCCTCGCGCGATTGCAGTTGCGTGATTAACATTGTTTAGAGTCTCGTGTGCGTTTCGTACACACAGAAACGGTGTTTGTGGCTCTCTCTCTCTCGAACCTTGGGAATTCACGAGCTTACGAATACCCTAGCTATCTCGAAGTCGCGAGCTTTTTTGTTTCGCGCGCGAGCGAGAGCTTGCGAAGCCTTACGACGTACATTGCCTTTGTATTTATAGCGGAGCTTCCGAAAGATATCGTCAATAGCTCGTGAATAATGAACCATTACGTTTACAGTGCCAGAAATGCCGTCGAAGAAGTACGCGTTTCAATCGGAGCAGGCCAGGCACATTTACGCGCTGCCGTCGACGTCGACGACGAGCGGTAACGGCCAGCGAATACGAAGCGGCAACAGCAACTCGGTCAGCCCCGCTTCGACGTCCGCGACGTCCGCCAACGGCGCGAACAATCCTCTAGTCCAGCAGACTCTGCAATATTTCTCGCGGTTCAACGACAACGACAACGACGCCGCGGTCACCGCCGCGAGAATCAAGCCCGTGCCAAAGCCCCGAAAATTGTATCCTCATCCGCAGCAGCAGCAGCAGCAGCAGAAGAGGATATCGGCGCCTCCCGTGCCACCCTCGAGAGACTCGAGCTCGTCCCGATCCCTCCTCGTCAACGGCCTGCCGATCGATCGCTACAACGACACGATTCTGCAGCAACTGCAGCAGAGTACGAGCGACAAGGAGAACAACAGCGAGTACAGCCTCGAGCGACACTCGATATCCAGCCCGAGTTGCGAGGTGCGACTCATTAACGAGGGTCGACTGCTGCTCGCCGGTGACAACGGCTACGGTAGGACCATTCCGCTGCGAGACACCCGCAACAACAGCGTCACGGTGAGTAAAGTTACCGGTGGTAGCCGACGACGACCTTGATCGAATCTATCTCGCGTTCGATCGATCGCTCTAATTGCACACACAGCAAACATAATATGTATATATATACAACACACGATAATTGACCGTCCTATAAGAGCTCAAGTTCTTTGTCGCGCGTTGCCGATGTTATATAGCTTTTACTCGCTTATATACATATCGTGTGCAACATATATATAGATCGCCCAACTCACTCGAGACTATGTGTCTATTTTCAGAGCCCGGCGCGGTTGAGCGGCCGCGTCAGTTCGCTGACCCAGTCACCGTCGTCGCTCGGGGGGCCACCTCCGCCGCCGCTTCCCGAAAAGCCAAAGTATTCGCAGCAGTCGCAGTCTCGGTCGCAGCCGCCGCTGCAGCGCAGCTTGCCACTGCGTCGTCCGCGCTCCCGTCAAGACTCGGCGAATCTCGAGAGCGCCCTCGAGGAGCTCGAGACCATCTTCAACAGTCTGCATCTGGATGCGGACGAGCAGCTGTTGGACAGGGCCGAGCGTCGGACCCTGGAGGAGATGCACTACAGGGGTCTGACGGCCAGCCCCGTGCCGTTCGACGCCGAGGACGACCCGATCGCGAGGAGAAAGACCTGGGCCGACTCGAATTTACTGGTATGAGCAAATTATTGTTATCGTCGTCGTTTTACGTTACGCGCATTAGTCACGCGACTGGCGTTTGTTTATTTTTACGCGCGTCGAATGTACATTACGTGCAGTTATTAATATCGCGTTTGCTTACTTCAACACGACTCGTGCTGAATGAATCAACGACATTTTTCATCGTACATCTCTAAACTTTATTCCTATGTAAAGCAGGGACAGGACGAGGTCGACCGAGCCGCCGCTGAGCACCGGCTCAGAGACGACATGGCCTTCAGGCGCATGCAGTCGGCCAACAGACAGGACAGCCGACCGGCTTCCAGTTGCGCCGGCCTGGAGAGCATCAGCTACCTGATGACGCCGGTGCCGTTCGGCGGCGAGAATTCACCGAGACGCTGGGAAGATGCCACCAAACAGCAGCAGCAGCAGCAGCAGCAGCAGCAAAATGGCAGGAAGAAAAGAGTAGAGCCCGACGTCACGCTGGACGACGTCGTGTTTCGCATGCGACACCACGCTAATAATACGCTCAAGGTAATACAACGTGTGCGCCTGCGGCCGAGAATAACTCGCAATTATAACACACGAACTTTTACGAATCGCGCAGATAGCCGATCCGCAGCCGCCGTTCGGCATCCCGCTGGGCCCGATAGCCACCGCCACCGAGTCGGACTACCTGCACAGCCAAGCGCCGTCCTGTTCCCCGGCCAGCGGTCGCTCGGCCTACATACCGAGTCGCGAGCCCGACCTCGTGACCGACGACCTGGCCTACCGGGCGCTGCGCAAGGACGCCTCCTCGGCCTGCAGCAGTCATCATCATCATCATCATCCTTCGCGGTCGTCGCCGATGTCCTTCTGCAGTCCCGTGCCCTCGACCCCGTCGCCTCTGCACTTCGCTTCGAGCGGGCGTAGCAACGGTAGCTTCAAGAAGAGGCATCGCTCGCTGTCGAGCAATCTCTACGGCGTCATCAGCTCGTCGCAGTCGCCGACGGGTCGCGGCAAGGGCTACGTGGATGACGACGACGACGACGACCTGGACTCGTGCAGGAGCGGCAGTCAAGCGGCCATAGTCAGCGATTCCGAGTCGCTCGGCTTCACGAACGACAGCAGCAGCTTCAGAGACGCGACGAGCGGTCACGTCACCAGCGAGGAACCCTGTCCTCGGGTGCGAGTCGTCGTGGTCGATCGCCAGTCGAGCGAGCTCGATCTCAGCTCCAAGTCCTGCGAGGTGCATCGTTCCGAGGACGACGTTCGATCGAAAGATAGAAGGTAAGTACATAGACGAGGAGGCGCAGGAATCTTCCTTACCGACATGCGATCTAAAACATCATACGTATAATTTTTTAGCCGCAGCGGAGAGCCGACGCACGATAACAGCAGCGCGAGCTTCGCGACCTGCGACGCCAGCGTAGCCGGTGGAAGTGCGAAGGCGCGAAACACGAGTCCCGAAGAGACTACCACCGCGAAAGC
Source organism: Trichogramma evanescens (assembly GCA_902732785.1). NCBI lineage: Eukaryota > Metazoa > Arthropoda > Insecta > Hymenoptera > Trichogrammatidae > Trichogramma > Trichogramma evanescens. Next base: position 107,576 of record CACVKI010137995.1, on the reverse strand, counting down.
CGAACCCGAGAACTCGGCCTACAAAAAGCTCTGCCAGGATCTCGAGAATCTCGTGCAGCTTACCAAGGGAATCGACAGCAACGTTCCAGCGTCCACCGCGCGAGCCACCACCGCCACCAAGTCGGTAGCAGCGAGTAACAATAAGCCTACCGCTGCGCTGCGGGTAATGAGCGCCTCGGAAATAATCGACGGTATTGCTCGAGACGACGATAAAGACGATCAGACAGAAAAAGACGAGGAGGAAGATAAGGTGGACGGCCAGTCGACGATCAAGCGTGAAATCTCGACGGTGCTCGACGATCTGAAAAATCTGCGCGAGACTTGCCGGGAGGACATCAAGCGCTGCAGGGAGTCGGAATTATTGCAGCCATCCAAGCCAATCGGTAGCAGTGCCTTGGAATCTTCTTCCTCCACGGAAGCAACGACAGCACCTACCGCTAGCGGTAGCGCTCGGGAAAAGTGCGACAACCGCGACAACTCGAGCAAGGCCTTCATGCGCAGCGTGAGGGAGGCCAAGCTGGCCGGCGACTGGAAGGAGAGCACCCCCCGCGCTCGCACGGACGACGGACAACAGTTGACCATCAGCGACGACGACCCGGATCATCCGCGTCGTCGAGGACGTCAGCGGGAACAGCAGCCACCGGCGGCGCTTCGGTCCCGGGCCAACGATTGGGAAGGTGAGCGCGCCGCAGAGGCATCCGCCGTCGTTACGTGTAGCCTCCTGGGCACGGTGCTGAGCCGGGACAATCAGCGCCGCGGCGTCGAGCTGTTCGGCCAAGCCACCGCCGCCTCGGCCCGACTAACCGCCAAGTGCATACGCCACATTACTAATAACAGCAACGGCAATAATAATAATAATAATAATAATAATAATCTAACGGCCCAGTGCTGCTGCTGCATACTGCTTGTGTTCTTTCTCGTGCTGCTAATAGCTATCCAATACGTGCCATAATATTATATAGACAAAAAAAAATATTATTGTACATATAAAACGACGACGATGTGCACACACACACACACACGTGTTTTATCCCGTACACTTACCATCCATTTTGCGTGCTATCCAAATAATACACATTCACGTATTTACCGCAAGTTGCACGTTAGTTTTCACTTGTATACAACGAAACACGAACGCGGGAATTGTTGAGTATTTTTTAACGCAGAGAATATATATAACGTATATATTTTTTTTAATCCGACTGTCGTTGCGCTGGTTCTCGAGTCCGGAATACGGTACCATTCGTGTGTGTATATACAAATATCGACATTCCAAACTTATTACTTAACTTTGACTCGTTTATCGAGGACACGACGATTTATATATATGTATTGACGAAAATCGAGCTCCCGTGTGTCCCAATCGATTCCACTTTACGCTCCATTTGTGTTTGTTTTTAGTCAACATCCTCTCTCTGTACTATCTCTCTGATTACATTCCTAGAGCTTTGGCAAATGTAAAATCGAGTCTTTGTGCGTAAATGTGTGTGTTAGTTAGTTAGTTGCATATATTGGAAGAGGATTTAAATATTATCATTGCTTGCGATGTATACTTTTGTTATCGTAGTTTTATGTGTGTACATATGAATTAGCGTTGGTCTTGCAGTTTAGAAGACTTAACGAGTTTATAATATTATTATTACGCTAATAAAGCGAGTTTCATTTCGAACTTTACAAGATTTCACGCTTGTATACGTATCAAAGTTTTAACGAAGAGAGAGAATCTGCTCGCAGATCACAAACATCTTTCGTTCTCAGTTGATCATTGCATTTTTCATGTATCGTTGCTATTTTTTGTGTGTGCCTTATACATTCCGTTCATTGATCGAATGGTACCGTAAATAACTCAATTTTTCAAATACAGTGCTGATTATATTATATATGGAAGACACGGATCTAATGGCGATTTGTATCTCTTTTTTTTTGTATTTGATAATGTCGCAGGTGCGGTTTCCACCACTACTTCTACCACTACCACTCTATTATGACAGAGACAAGCTCAATCCAAAAAAACAGATACTTTTCACGTTGTAGCCTCTCTACTACTACTTATCTCTCTTCGAATCCTCTAACGACACGGTTGATTTTTACAAATTTATTCTGTTTATAATGCAAGAGTAAATTATTATAACACACTCGAACACACGATGAATGTTACAAAAAAATAAGAGATGACGTATTTATTTTTATGAATTTTAATAAATTTTATGCAGATTAATTATATGAAGATGAAGAGAAAGAAAAATTATAAATAAATATATATTATTATACATTTACCATGAATGAAAATAACGTGTTTTGCGATGATTTTTCTTCCCAATAACCCAATAATTTATTTTAATAATGCATTGTTTTGATTGAACTAAAAAACAAAATTTCAAAGTCGATTTACTCGATCGAAAACTCTTTTGCTTGAATATTTTTTAGCCTGAAGCTGCGTGTACAAAAGCTGAAAGTTTGAAATACATATTAATCTACTATTAAACCTGTAAAGTATTACAATAATCGAATGCTTTTTTAGTCACGTTCTCCAAGCTTATTATTTATTTTTTAGTAAGTATGGATTTTGCTGGTTTGTTTTTCTACTAATCGATTAGTTTTTTTTTTTGTAATTATTCAGTGTCAATGCAACAAACAAACAAACAAAATTTTTTTTCTCGTGTCTAGGTCTGAATAAATGTAATCACAAGTACCACAGTATGCCAGCGAAGACGTCGCCGCTTCTGCCATTTCGACTTTACGGAACGAAACGAAAGTCCAGCAATCGCAAGTCCATGTGTACCGTGTCGTAATACGTTTTCGATGGACGAGTAGCGAGCACACAATGATCTCTTTAACCAATGAAAAAAAAAATTAATTATCTCGATTAAGTTGTTATATTGTTATATTTGTAAGGTCCGTAGAGTTATTGTTTTGTCAAAAGTAGATAGAACTTAGATAATGGCAATTTTTGTGCAATATTTATATAGAAACTTAAAATTAAGAAAGTTGAAGTGATATTTCGAATTCCTCAAGTTTACTGCATATCTAGTTTACGTTAAGTGGAATGTGACGAGAGAAAGGAAGAAAGAACAATTGAACATTCACCATTTCTTTTTATTTCATTTTCACAAGTTTCACGAAGAACATCGTAACATTCGAAATTCGCAGTCGTTCTTCACAATTCTTGATTTCGGATAAATATCCTATGTAACAGACACGAAAATAAAATTCAGCTGGGAACTTTTCAAAAGTTTGCCTTGAACGCCACTCAGCACTTCCGAAATCAGGACAAAATTCACTTTCTGCTGAATCTTTACATTTTATGTGTACAGATTATGTCGTATATTTTTATGTTATTTGTTTTGCAATTAAGATTTTTGTACTTGAAAATATTTCACGCCTTTTGTTTTTTTTTGCTTCGTAAAAGTATTCGTCTCTCTACAGTTTAGATACACTTCTTGTTGGTTGTGAAATTTCAATTTTTCTTTGAATTCAAATTTTTTTTCCCTTTCAATCATAAATATGTATCTATGTTTGTAAGATCTGGATACCCGAAGAAAAAAAATGCATGTCACGAGCCAAATCAAAAGGATTAACACACAAATGTAAAAGAGAAAAAAAACGACTTTTTATGCAAATTACTTTTACTATTTGTGTGAACTTTTTCTAGGATTACTCGCACTCGCCGTTAGAGCTCGAAAATAGAAAAAAGAAATGAACGATTGAGAGCTACGCTACGAGAAAATTTTTACGAGCAAGCACTTAAGTCATAATTGTACTAATTGTAATACTTTGTAATTATACGTAACTATATTCTAAAATTGTATCGATCACTTGTATATTATCTGAGAAACGAATTTAGCACAATTCACACCAAAAACTTGACTTATTTACAATTAGGGTTACATCGATTTTTAGGATAAGCAGTCGAAAGTATTTTTTTTTGTAGGATCGAATGAGGTTATCACGATTATACCCAGCTACATAATTTTTCACATTTGATTCTCTTTCGTGGTATCGATTATAATTTATACTTTTTCTTTTGGCACTTACGATTCTTTTTTCGTTAGATCAATATTGAATTGTTGTATATTTTCAGAGCACATGTAACAATGCGCAACAAAAAATAAGTTTACACCATTATTGCGGAAAATCAGATGAAGATGAGAATTCATATCGAAAGTATGATGCTGCGCTTATATACATTAATTTGGTGCACAGTTCGACAGAATTGAATACCGATGTATTTTTTCTTTTTTTTTTGGTTCGCTAACTAATAATTAATACAATTTTTTGTGTATTTATCTTCACTATGTACACATATAATATAAAAAATGAACGAAAAGCCGTGAATGTCTTTATACTCGCGCGAATTAAAAGTAGTGATTATTTTCTTTTGTCAAGACACGACTGGAGTAGTAGTAGTTCATATGCGTATTACGAAGTAATGTGACTGTTGTAAAGACAACGAAAAATATACATGTTTAAGCACTAAGGCCGTCACACACTTTCTCGTCATTTTTATTATTATTTTTTTTGTCTTATTCTTCATTATTATCATCATCCCAAGGCGCGCGCATAGGCTTCGCGTACACACACACACACACACACACACGAACCAACACAAGTATACATTATTTTTTGGTAGATTTTTTTTTGTCTCTTTTCATCTGTAGAATATATAATATATATTTTATTATGAATAATAATACTATACAAGAGATGCATGGCGTGCGCAGCATTCGTAGATTTTTTTATTATACAACAATGAGAAACAATCAACGAGTTACGTTCCACAATCGTCATTCGTTTCATCTCGCATTCGGGACACTGATAAAAAAAATAACGGTACGTTATATTTTTCTGAGGATTACACTCGAGTCGAGTTGAGAGAGAGATAGAGTGTAGCTGCAGTAGGGCCAGCCCCGTTGCAGCAACGAAAATAACGTAGTCTGGGTAGGGGGATAGGGGATCGGGGTTTTGTATTTTTTTTTTTATCTTTACTTGCTGGACGAGCTCGAGCAGGAAGCTCCGTGACTGGGAGTGGGACTGCTGCTGCACGACCGACTGAGAAGACGATGCTGGGGCTGCTCGGCTATCAGAAAATTGCCGCTCGTGTCCAGCAGTTGCGGTGCTGCGTTGTTGGGCTGCTGCTGCTGCTGCTGGAGGGCCGCGACGAGCTCGGGCTCGGCCGGACTGGCGCAGCGTCGCTGTCCGCCGGCGCCGCAGTTGCTCACGTTGCTCGTGCGAGACAGCGTCTGCAGGGGGATGCGGTAGATGCGCATCGGTCGACTGTCGCCTGTAGACAATTTAAAATCCTCGTTAGATTCAGCGGACGCGGCCAAGCGCGACAAAAGAGAGAAAATTCATGAAATGCAATGCCCCACATATAGACAAGAGAATAATATACGTACTCTGCACACTGGACTGGGACGAGGGTGGGCTGTGGCTTCGACTGCTGTGATCCGGTTGCTCCTTGTCGAGCTTCACGGAGAAGAACTCCGGCGCCGTCGAGGCGAAGAATATGTCCTGCTTGGAGGTGATCAGGCTGAGATTCGGCATCGCGATCGTGTGCACGAGATTGCCGTTGATTATCAGGCGTATCTCCATCGTGTCCGCGGTGAAGGCTATCACGTAGGGGAACGCGCAGGCTGGACAAAATTTTTTACATAATGTTTCGTCGAGCTATTAAGGATAATTAATAAATCATAATGTTGATACCGACCGACGGCAATGGGTACGGAATTCCAATTGAAGTCGAATTCCGTCGGCGCCGAGTTCTCGTCGCACAGCTTTTGAAAGTGACACGTATCTATCTCGCCGAAAAAAAAAAGAGATTAGCTCTCCGATACGACATCGATATAAAAAATTGTCAAGTGCACTCACTGTTGTAGCAGAGCAGCAGCTCGGGCTCCTCGTCCTCGCAGAGATCCAGCGCCGCGACCAGATGCGGCTTTACGCTCGCCTCGAGATGTACGCTCCTCGAGGTGCCGTCCACGTAGAGCAGCTCGTAGTGATGCTTGAGGCCGCAGCAGACCATCCACTCGCGGCCCGGCTCCTGACAGTCGACGATCGTCATGATGCTGGGCGGCTCCGAGGCCTGCAGCTCCTTGAGCTGGAGGAAGCCGTCGACGGTGTCGGTGTCGGCCGCGGCGCACCACTGCGTCCAGGCGGCGTTGTGCTTCCACTGGAGCACGGTGAGGCGACGGCCCACCGCCACGCACATACGCAGATGCGAGCCGCCCGGTCGGGTCAGACAGTACAGATGGCAACCCTTGGTGCGGTCGAGACGGCGCAGCTTCGTCATGGCCCGCGTGCGGACGCTCTGGCGTCGTTGGCGCGCGTAGCTGCTGGCGGCCGAGCAGCAGTCCGTGTCGTCGTCCGCCTCGGCACCGTCGACGGCCGTCGTCGCGCTTTGCTGCTCGTCGTCCTGCTCGATGCTCTGATTGTCGAGGCTCGTGGAGGCCGTCGACGAGGCGCTGCCCCCGCCCTCGGACTCGAGCTCGCTCAGCCGGTAGACGTGCACGTGGCAGTCCTTGCCCCGGTCACCGGCCCGAAACAGGAAGATGCCGTGCTGCTCCACCACGTCCAGCTGCTTCATCTGCACGCTCTTGTCGAAGAGCATCCGGTGCGCGACGTCCTCCACGAGATAGGTGCCGTGCTCGCTGGCCAGTATGAGCCTGCCCTCGGTCCAGACGTCGCCGCAGAGCACCTCGTGCGGAAAGTCCGGATAGATGCAGCGCGGCTCCCAGGGCCGCGGCTTCAGCGGGCCCACCGTGGCGAGCGAGGTCGGCGCCAGGCCGTGCACGATCGCCTCGAGCTTCAGCGCCTGGCCGACGCGCACCATCTCCACGGCGCGGGTCTCCTCGCGACGTCGCCCCGGCGTCTCCACCACGTCCGACAGAGCCCGACGATTCAGCATGCTCTGCGCATAAAGTACGTACATTTTGGCAGTTGATATATACATATAACGCGCGGAGTAAGTCGCATTACGCGTACGTTCGAGTTTCGAAACTGGAGCAGCGGAGTGCTATAAGCTAGCTACTCTATACTAGCCCCCGTGTATGTGTACCGCGAGAGCAAAAGTTTCCGCGCGAAATTGTCGCCAATGTCCTCGAAAACTTTTGTTTCGCCGTCGCGCTCTCATATATACGCTTTAATACAAGTTCGTGCGCTGCCGCTATACCGTACAACGCGAATACAAATAGCCGGGATTTTCGCTGGCGGAATTATGTGTGCGCGCATCAATCGCGCGAGCGACGCACCGCTGGGAAATTCGTCTTTAATTCGCCGTTGTTGTTGTTGTTGCGACTTTCGCTGCCACTCAATGAGTTATATATGATTCGAGGGGAGAGGATTATAAGCTCGAGCGATCGAGAGGATCATTATTATTATGCGAGGAAATTTCGCGGGACGTTTGCTGCGACGATGAAAACTTAAGCTGCGAGTATAGTACGAAAGGAAAGACGACGCGATCGAGCGTCGTCGGCATCCCGATGATCGGAACAATGGGGGGGGACGAACTTTCAATTAGTTCGTCGGGTATCTGTCTGAGCGAGCGATTGCTAGGAGCTATACTATATCCCTGGTGTAGAAATGCTCGATATCGATAATGTCCTAATGACCAACAAATGACCATTTAAAATGTTTCAAAATACGTGATCGTTTACTAATAAAAACGACCCAACTTTGAAGAACTGTGCCCATTATGAGTACCACTATTTGATTAACACGTTCTACAGTAGGGACACTTTACTATTGAAAATCGGGTCAATGAGCATTACGACTGTTCCATAGTAGGGACATGGTGTCGACCAATTTATAACGCGTGTAAAAAAATGTTTTTACAAATTTAATTGTTTAAAAAAATTTAGACCAGGTTCCAACACTTCAAGCCTCTACCACTAGATGGCGAGTACTTTTGCCTGTAAATCTGCAAGTGGTAAAGTAAAAATAATTGTATAAGTCGTTTTGACTTATGTGTTTTTGACAAGTTCGGCGTTTTTAACAGGGTGTGACGTGTTTTACGTTTCAAAACAAGTTTTGACTGCCATTGTTGCTCATAACTCGTTGGTTGAATTTCAATCTTAACAATTTTTATCATTAAAAACGGATAAAAAAAATTTGGAACATCGTATATCCATAAAATATCAGTACCGCATTAGGTCAGTGTTTGTTCAGCTCTAATATCCCTCTTAAATCTATGGCCAAAAAACTAGCCATAAGATATCGAGCATTTCTACGCAAGGACTACCTAATCGATAAAAACTTCTCCATACATCATCGTAATATGTTATTGTACTCACGTTGCTCTTGCCGTCCTGCGTGTGCTCCTGGTACATGTCTCTGAGCAGCATGTCCAGGGTACGCTCGCGTTTGCGCGAGAACGTGGGCGTGTCGAAGGTGGCCTTCTCGCCGTTGATCAGCTTGACGAGGAGAAATTCGCGGAGGTTCGCGGCGTCCTCGAAGCAGGGCGGACAGGGCAGACCCGGACCGAACAGCGGCACGTTCTCGTCGCAGTAGATGGCGATGCGATAGCCCACCTCCACCTGATCCTCGTCCGCCGTAGTCGTTATCGTCGTCGTCGTCGTGGTTTCGCCGTCTCCCTCCTCGCTTTGCTTACTCAGCTGTTGCGGCTGGGCTTCCCTCGTCACGAGAGCGAATACGTCTGTGTACGAGGACAAATGGAAAAAATAAATCACCGGTGTAAAAAGCGAGAGAGCGAGAAACGAAGCTGAAAAACTAACGTGTGAACTGGCTGCGTATGCAGTTGGGATTGAACGTGTCGAGCAGGCTCGGGTCGTCCGTGTAGATGATGTTGACGATGTCGTTGCCGATGTGGCGCTTGCGCTCCAGCTGCTGGGGATTGTCCTTCGAGTGGGGCAGCAGCGTCGACACGTGATACATGACCTCGTGGCCGGCGTACACCGTGTAGATGCTCTCCTTGCCCGTCATGTCGCCTGCGAAAATCGTACGGCGCGATCGTCAGATCGAGGATGTTTCGCGAAGTGATTTTCGTGTCGGCTCGAGTTCATTTTGCGCTACTACTACTGCTACTACCAGCTCGACACGAAAGAGGACGTATCGTCTCGCTCGAAATTACCTTTGACATCCAGACCGCCGCGATATTTGTCCCAGCCTTTCAGTCGTATCTTCTGACCCAGCACTTCTAGAAATCGCTCGAAAGCCGGACTGCCTGTTTCTGTAATATCAACGAGATAAAATTACATGCGCATTGAAAAACTAAATACATATAATCTGTTACAATTTCTTGTCAATATCATTTTATATAATTATTTTTTACTTCTCCACTTGCTGATTTACAGAAATAAAGGTACTCGCCATCTAGCGGTCGAGGATTTAAGTGATATTACCGTATTCATAGTGGTCGAAAACTATTCTAAATTTTAATTAGTTTTATTGGGAGTTTCAGGTCATTTGAAATCCACTTATTATTTGCAATCACATTACAAACATAAAGCACGTTTCTAATTACCTGAAAATGTCATTTTAACCGCTTCAAAAAATTTGAAACATTACGTGCTATGAACACAATAATGACACTTCTTCACCACTAGATGGCGAGCACTTTTATCTGAAATCTGCAAGTGGCACAGTGAAAATAATGTTCTATAAGTCGTAGTATAGTTGTAATGTTAATAACTCGTATCTGTTTGTGGTCATTATTGAATTAGAATACAGAAAATGAAGAATAAATATTGAAAGTGTGTTGGAATGGTATTTGTATGACAAACGTGAATCATCACATGGCAAAAAAAAAAAACTTTTTCGTCGGCCAAAAAGTAGCCATATAAAACGCTAAGCATTTCCAGCAGGACGCTTCAATTGTTCGCTTACCGTTGGATAGCATCTCGTCGTCGGACGTTTGTCCCTCCTTGGCGTAAATCACGCCGAATTTGAAATTCACCGAGCCCTCCTGCTCCTCCAGCAGCAATAAATCCTGCAAACAACAACGGCAGCGGCGGCAACAATAATTACGTCAAGTGAGCTGCAGCAGCTGCTTATTGTACATCGTGCGCGATGCGTACAGAAGCCACCACGTACCTTTTGAATTTCCGGCGAAATTACTTCTCGCGGAGCTTTGTCGAGCTTCTCAATGCCAAAGTAGTTGCTGCAATATCACGACGAGAGAGAGAGAGAGAGAGATAATACACAAACGAGCGCATTAATATAAATCGAAGGGATGAAAGGAAAAATGGTATAGTAGCATCGTAATAATTATAAACCCGAGAAGAAAACGCCGACGACTAGACGACGGTATAAAAAAAAAAAGAGAGAGAGAAAAAAAAAGTACAAAAGCGCCTATACACGCATGTGTCGATCGAATCTACGGAGCGTTAATAAAATGCCTTTGTCGTAGTCGTTGTCGTCTAGCCGATGCGGCAAAATCCAATTACAAGGCGGCGCATATAAATTCAGTCAATCTCTCTCACCTGAGTATCTGCCTGACGGTCATCGACCTGTTGGACGAGTACGGCAGAGATATCTTCTGAGCACCCTGTGTAATAATAATGCGCGCACACGTGAATCGAGAGGGTTGAGGGTATATAATAATAATATAATATAAGCAGAGGTGAACGAACGAGGGATCGATACATAAGGTACACAGTAGGCTCGAGTTGTGTCGAGCCTCGACCATACACGAGATAATACGCTTACCGTGCGACGCCACAGTATGACGCGATAATGCGGCACGCATTGATCGCCGCCCTCGCTTATTACCACCGACAGAAAGAGAGGATTGCGCTCCTGGTCGGCCGCCACGTAGTTCTGGTGAACTGTGGGCAACAACGCACGAAGACGAAATTTCAATATTCTTACAGATACGAGACATAATTTCGCATTGTCACTTACGCTTTCCGAGGAAGTATTTGAAGTACCAGCGCGTCTGGTACTCGGGATTTTCCAGGACCGGCGTGCTCGGAGATCCGAACATCTGTAATTACAGGATTGAACGTTTTTATCGAAGCATTTGACAAGAAAATTTATCCACTACGTGTGATGTCTGACCTCTTCTTTTTCGCCGGGCGAGTCGCCGTTTTCCACGCGGAAGCGTCGGCCGTCCACGCCGTCCTGCTCGATCTGCGGCAGCTGCATTTGCATCGCATGAAACATTTTCTGCATATAACACACACACATATACACACAAATAATCGCCCTGCACATTATAAGCCGCGAAGGGGGCGGGCGGGGGGGCTGTGCAGAGGGAAAAAGCGTTTAAAGGGCAAAAGTGAAATTAGGACAACGTAATTTTGCCGCTGGAAACGAACTCGAACGGCTTTCAATACAGCCAATTTCGAATACGGTCGTTTTCTGGTAAACGTACTACTTATTCTCTCGCGATCCGCTTGGGTATACGTGCGGCACGAGAGAGCTGAACGAAATCGAAGGGAATATTCTCGAGTCGGGGAACAAGCGCAGAAAAGTATGTTGCGAAGAATGTTCGAATGAAAGACAAATTTTCCGACAGGTGCAATAGTTTCATATCGTCGAAAATTCCGAATTTATTTGTATACTGGTTGGAAATTTATTTTGCCGCTTGCGGATTTACAATACGCCATCTGTTGATGAAATCAAAAAGCTCGCGATTCAATGAGATACATTTTTTTTTCAATGTTTTCACGTTAAGTCTTTAAAATCAATTATATTTTTGAATAAATATTGTTTCAATCGAGTTCATTGATATACCGCAATTTAAATTTTATATTTTTCAAGTCAACCCGTTAATTTCATTCAATTTCAAAGACGATTCGATCAATTCAATTAAATTCCATTTCGCGCGCAGCGAGACTCCGAGGAGACTCCGCATATACATTATTCCGCGATTATCGCGCGCGCACGCGACGCTCGCTCGTTTTTCACGGGTTAACTAGTATAGTAGTCACCGCAGCACACCCAGAGCGCGTCCAAAGTAAAAGTTTCACTTTTCAAAGCGAATGAAAACATCGAGAATATAAAGAAAAGGATCGTGTCAACGTACCATCTCGACGCTTCCGTAGCATCTTCTCGACAGTACGCCCCGCCTCGAGACGGTGTCCGTGGACGTTCTGCAAAAGAAAAGGAGCATGAAATAATGATAAAAATTGCATCGTCATAATTGGCTTTTGATTCGCGCGACTATACGAAAAGGAGTGAGAGAATTAAGGCGCTTGAAAAAAAATTTTTTTTTTCCTCGCATTGAGACTAATTAATAATCCGCTTTCGCTCGTAATTAGCGGGGGTCACCAACATAAAAGTCCTCTCTCTCTCGGCTCGAGTTCTCTTTCTTTCTCTTTTTATTTCTTCGACACACTGCTCATTAAATGCACCAAATATATATATATACAACATAATTGAAGGGGTATTATTATAACGCGACGATTTATCGCGTTCTACATTTCAAGGGTAAGCGCGCCCCGCGGGGGGTCCCCCCTATATTTTGGCGTCCTAGTCGTGAACTCGTTGCATAATCTTTTGCCAAGTTTTTGCATGTTATGTGTACAACCTTATAATTCGCACGTACACACGGCTCTCTGATGACATGCTACGCGACGCTGGCCGGAGGCGCTGCTATACACAGCGACATTATTACGAGTCACGTGCAGAAAAGCTCAAGCTCTTACAACGCACTATGTTCCGAGCTCCGGCGCCCCCCCCTCTAATCAGCGACAATTTATCGCAGCGAATAATATATAATACACATTAAATTATCACATGCCAAGCGCCGGCGTATATTTGATCGACGATTCGTGGCTGGTGTTTATGCGGGCCTGAAATGCAATAAAAGCTCCGATCTCTCTCTCTCTCGTCGTCGTCGCCGAGCGATGATCGTATAATGTAAAAGTTTGCGCGCGTCAACGGGTGGTATGGCGTCGTTATATATATAAAATACGTCGTTCTCTCGCTGGAGCGCATCAAATGAGAAAAGTTGATCGTCGCACGCGCGCGCGCGCGCCTGCAAGAGGCGAGGCCAATATAGATAAAGAGAAGCTGCCTGCACACACTCGATATTCTTCCCGCGCGTGGGTCAAAAAAAAGCTCGCACATAGCCTACGAGTAAAATATATTCTTATATCGATCACGGCAGCGCCGTTGAATGTAATTAAAAAAAAAAACTTTTCTTCCAATCCGCGAGAGTGCCTATATATGCGTTGAGCTTTTTCTCTCGTATATACGCACACGCAGACACAATGAAACGCATAACGTCGTCGACGCGTTTCCGCCGCAACGTCGTTATATTTATGCCGGGATTTTTTTTCTTCTTCTATCTACCTCCCCTGTATCCGCGTGACGTATAGCAGGGTATAATATAAAAGCGGTATAATGCCTCGTCGCGCGCGCGCGGGGCTACGAGATTAATCACGCAGAAAGCAGCAGAGAAGTGCAGTCAGCGGCGCTGCGTCGAGGGTGTCTGCGTCGAGGCGTGATAGCTATACGCTCTGCACCCAGTGGCAATTGCCACACGCTGCACACTTTTTTTTCTCTTTTTCTTTTTTTTTTTTTTTTAATTATCCGATTGTGCGCGTCTCTGTCTCTCTTTACGGGGCGGGGCGGGGATCGCGCTTCAATTTGATCCCATAACGTTTGCGCGC
>CACVKI010137995.1:22468-93968 GCA_902732785.1 Trichogramma evanescens | reverse complement strand
GGTTTTTATCGCGCCGCTGCTGACGTCGCGCGCGCGCGCGCGGGCAAGGCAAAAGTCATAACGACAAATTCATTTCGTTGAAATGATTTTTCCCCGGGATGTATAGCCTTCGCAACGGTGATAATAGGTGGGGGTTGTGCAGAGAAAAAAAAATTCAACGTATACGAGAGAGTGAGAGAGAGACAAGGTTCCTCTGCGTAGCAAAGCTCTCATCTTGATATTTATTGTACTGCACGCGGGCGTATCGGAGCTTTGCAGCAGTAGCAGCGGCAGCAGCCGATATAAGCACTATTCTATTTCATGCGCGCGTAACATATATTCATAAATCTATGGACTTCGATTGTCTCGGGCATATATATAATAATGCCAAAGCCTTTGCAATTCTCTCTCTCTCTCTTGCTCTCACTTGCAGCAACGATAGTGGCGCGATAATAAATTTCGCGAGACAAGAATGTATAATATCCCTCGTACATTATATTGTTGAGCTCGGCGCGCGACAGAGAGAGAGAGAGAGCAAAGCTGCTCATGCACATGCACTATACTGCCGCTGTTGGTGCCTGCCTCGAGATAGTAGTGAATTTCGCGAAGGAATGAAGAGAATTTTCTAGACTACTGAATTATAATGGCCCAAGGTTTTTTCGGCAGAGGCGGTGCACTGCTGCTGCTGTTGCTGCTGCTGGAACTAGGTCGCGCGACGCGTACAAGCATGATCATGGCACATGGGGGCCGCGGCGGCAGCAGCTTTTTTCACTTATAAAGCGAGCAAAAAGCGATTAACCGTAATCGTACAGCAGCAGCAGCAGCAGCAAGCTGCGCTGCTGTCTCGGGCCGAGCACGTGTGTGCGTGCGAACGATCAACGCTGATTGACACGGAGAGAGAGCTAAATATAATACTGTAATGCCGTTTGGCTCGGGCGCGCGAAAATACGAGTTAATTAGAGCTCGCGATCCGGCGTTGTATGATGAAAAAGGGCAGTTGATTGCATTTTCGATGGTCGAAATCATCGCGTTCGATTTTTCTCGCGCGCAATCAAGCGAGAGCCGGAATCGACCTAAATAATGTTAGGCGGTGTTTTATAAGCAGGCACGTATGCGTGTTTACGGTTTAACGGCATCGTATGTATATATCGGCTGCATATGTGCGAGCAATAACGATGATGTCGAGTCGCGCGCATCGATTGAATTTTTATTCCCTTAGCGCGTCCGTGCTGTTATATATTATCGTCCCCTTAACCCTGGTAGAAAGGCTCGACGCTTTATGGCTGAATTATTTTGGTTGACGAAAACGTGTTTGGGCATTTAGAAAGGCCATTAAAACTGAACGTATACAAAAAAAAGTCTAGTCTATATTGTAAAATATGACCATATTTTCACTTTGATATACAATTATGTTTACCGCACCATTTGCAGATTTACAGATCAAGGTACTCGACATCTAGCGGTGGAGATTCAAAGTTGCATCATCGTGTTGTATTCAAAGTTATTCAATTTTATTGTCTTTGTCGGGTCTTTCGAAATATGCTCGATATTCTTAACAAAATTGTATCAGAAAAATTACCAAAAATAAACTAATTGATGGTTATATATTTTCAAACATTTCAAATAATCATTTGTAGGACATTATAAGCCATTATGAATCTCGAGCATTCCTTCCAGGGCACCTCACTCTGGCAATTACACACACACATACGTCGCAATCGCCGATCAGCGTATCGCCGCTCGCACGAACTCGTTGCGCACAGTTAATAACTGACTTATTTATTTATCTGTTGTTTTTTTTTTTCATGCCGCGCATAATGCGGCACTTCGTATGCACGGGACGACGTTTTTGTGCTCTCTCTTTTTTTTTTTTTTTTAACGTACAATATCTATATCACGCAGGCGTGCACGCACGCACTCGCACAGACACACGTATACACACGTACACACGTGATGTGCGTTACTATGTCAGGGTTTCGCTCTTCGAGCCCGCGTATACAACCGTATTTTATATATATATATATATAGCGTCGCTCGCGACCTGCACACAGCCTTGCCTTATCTCTCTGCTGCACTACTACTTTATGTGGAGAAAATTAAAATATAAAACAAGTTTCGAAAGACGCCAAGTCGATTTCCAGTTTAATATAACTTTGCTTACAGTGGCGGTACTTATGACGGCTGATGATTATATCGCAATAATCCGAAACACGTGCCGTACCGGCCACTCGTCACGTGACGCACTATATACACAGTTGCAACTTCTACATCGTTCTATCCTACGATATGCATCGCGTCATCGTGTAGCCAGGGTAAATGCACGCGAGGGACCGTAAAGCTCGCGTAGATGCAGGCGTTATCATGAATCGAGCCAACTTATCTCGTTATTTCGTATACAGTGCGAAGCTTGTTTTTTTCAACGCACCCATGGAAAAGTTCCTAGTGTCGCAGTTCGCAGCGCAACCGAGCCCGGCAATTAAAAACTTCGACTCGAGCTTTCGCGACGACGACGAGCGGCAAACGCACGATGATACACGCACTTTCGCGTACTAATTATATAACGACAATAATGATAACGATGATATGATGATCTGCGACGAGACTGCACGTCGCGGATGAAGTTGTTGAGTGTGAGCCGCCGTGGCGTATTGGCTCGTGGCGGATATTTGCTAGTTGGGGTGAAAAAAAAAGGATGAAATGTTGCAAAAATATTTCTGGTATACCGAAGTCTGACGCTGATAAATAAATATCTTTATTTACAAAGACTGAAATTAGAGAAGCTAGTAACTGATACTGAATTATATTCAAGTTACTTTTGCCTGAAATCTTCATAGAAAATGAACTTATCGATGCTGATTTATTTATTTATTTTTATTTTTTTGCACGAACTAAATAAATATGCACAAAAATGCAATCACGTGTGTTACTTTATAATATTGTACTAAAATTTAATCGTCTTAGTTGAAATCGCTCAAAAAATTTACGAAAATTCAATCATAATTAGAGCCAGGCTTTACCACTAGATGGCGAGTATCGCTATCAGTAAATCTGCAAGTGGAAAAGTGAAAGTAATTATATAAGTAGAATTACACTTTTTCTCCAAAATATGGTTTATGTAAGCTTTTTTTTGGTTTTATTTAAGTTATTAAGTTATGAGCCGAAAAGTGAATTCTGAACGAGCTATTTTTGACACGAGACGAAATGGAATAAAGTGAAATTTTGCAATCAAAATAGGAACCTTTTTAAAGCACAATTAAAAGTTACTAGTAACATTAAATTTGACACAAAATTCATGTTAGATAGTTGATGAAAATTTTTCAAAATTTAATTCAATCATCACAGTAATTCATAATTCGCATGAAATTGAACTCATCTACGTGGAGGAAAAAAACTGTCTCCTTTTTACACCAATCCTCATGTAAATATTTTTAACATAAGCATAAGCCGACTTTCGAGATATTCTCGAGTGGAGAGTTGCATGTCATCGGCACTTTGCTGATCCCAAAGTATCGCTCGAAGCAGACACAAAAAAAAGAGTCGCAAGTCGATGGATCGATTACATTTATAAATTACAACGCATCCAAAAACGAAGCTGCCAGCATACAGTCGTATTTATAAAGAAAAAAAATAAAGCTTCGTCCGCTTGGCCCTTCTGGTTATAACGCCTACTCACTCGGGCGCGGGGGAGCTGTTTATTTTTACTACACCCCAACCCCCACGCAGCTGTCTCGATCGTGCGTTGTTGCGCGCCAATCGTTAATGGTTAAGGAAAGAAAAGGCAAAAAAAGAGAAGTGAGAGCGAGAGAGAGAGAGAAGGAAAAAGCACGTCATTTTACTACGAGAGAGAGAGAGAGAGAGAGAGAGAGAATATGGGGCAAAAGCATTAACGGCGCGGCGAGTACTGTTAACCTTATGGAGCGCGCGCGGCAATAATATATGACTGTATTATATATGTGTGTATCGGTTGCGTAGATAGAGTTTTATCTTTCATTCAACCTTGCGCCTTTCGTCGTCGACCACATTGAACACGACGACGAGCGTTACGGGGAAAAGCATTTTTCCACAGCGATCACGTGTGTCTCTCTCACTGCGTAAGAAGAGGAAAAGTGTTTTCTCTTGCGAGACGACGACGACGACGTCTGGCTCAACTGTATCTAACGGCTGTGCTTTTTTTTCGCGCTTATACACACACACACATACATGTTTCATTCTGCAGCAGCTGCAGCAGCCCGAGCACTGCACATAATCCAATTAAAGCAAACGATCGTCGTCTCCGTCGAGTACACTCGAGCTCATAATTGTTTACTCTCCTCGTTATATCATTTTTCTTCTCTTTTTTTATACAGTATCTCACTTTCTCGTTTGATTCGATTTTCGCGGATCTGCTCTTGCGGTGACGACGTGGATCTATACGTATGAATGAATGAATGGAAAAGGAAGTCGCAGATCTCGCCTAATGAATTTTCGTGCGCATTTTCGTCAACAAAGAAAACAATACGTCTGGCCCGCAGCTGCAAAATACACACGAAAAAAAGGGAGAGAGAAAGAAAGGAAAAAGAAAAACTAACGAAAAAGAAAACCGAGTAAGCCGCTAGAGCGAGAGTATCGGTTCGCTGTATGTGTAGGTATACAACATCAGCTGTGCGCACATTCTCAGTAGTGGTAGTAGTAGTAGCCTAGGCAGTCTATATCCTCTTCCACCCACCCACTCTCTCTCTCTCTCTCGCTATGTACGTTGCTGCTGCTCTCTCACTCTCTTGCACGAGCGTAAAAGTATCTAGGTTAATGAGAGCAGGCAGAGCGGGTCGCTGCTGCCGCTGCGAGGTCGTTCCGTTCGGACACCCTCTTCAAGCTTTTGTGCTTCTATCTGCTGCTCTGTGATACCTTCCCAAGTCGTGTGTGAGTGCGTGTGTATGTAATACGAGACTTCGGGGGGACGGTTTGTTGTCGTCGTCTCGTGTATTCCGAGACAAAAAGTTGTGACTCGACACGTTATGTTTTTTCTTCTTCTTCGAATCTGCCTTTTAATGGATTATCGATATTGTGTCTCTCATCTGCGCAGCGCGTATATAAAGAGAGAAAATTTCATTTTTGCTCATTTGCCGTCGATGTCATCTTAATACACGTCTGCCAGCAGTTTCGCAGCTTTGTGCATGTCACCGATAGATATCACAGAGAGAGGTCGAAGCTGCTTTCGACCGGAAATTGAGCACTGCATAATGTGCTTTATCTCTCGTTTCTTTGCGTATACGAAGGAAAAAAGCTCTCCACGCACGCAGAGCCATATAATTCCGGCGACTGCGATCGGCTAAAGGATTTTCAACCGTGCATAATGGCAAAGTTGGAAATTTTGCTGCGACGGCACATCGATTCGAAAGAAATCGCGACGATTACTGCTGAGGCGCAGTTGAGATTAGATACGAAACTTTGTCGTCGTTCCGAAACGAGACACGGCGATTATTCTTTCATTACTCTTGCCTCTTTAAGTACTATATACCTAGACGCGAGAGCGGGTTATATTAATCCGATGCAATTTAAAAAGGAGATTAAACCTGTCGCGCTGCCGCTGTATAGACTCGAAAGATAATTTTCACGGAGCTAGCCGACATTTATAAACAGCCCGTAAGTCGCCGGTTTTCATAGACGCAGCAGCAGCGATTAACGCAGGTTTCCGCTCAAATAATTTTTTTTTTTTATTATTATCAGAGAGAGAGAGAGCTCGAGAGTTAAGAAATTTATTCTCCCCCAAAGAGCCGCAGCTTTTGCTGCTACTGCTGCTGTGACTTAATCAGGTTACGGGGTTAACGACGAGATACTCTCTCTCTCTCTTTCTGGGTACGTTATCATATACGTGTACATTCGCATTTACAAAGTGTACTGTGTGTGTGTGTGTGCGCGCATACTACTACCCTACATGCTATATTGTATTTATGTCGACGTAGCAATGCTCTCCCTCCTCCTCCTCCTCTCCCCTGTATAGTCCAGCCAGTCTCGTATATAATACTCGTGTGGCTCGTGCTGCCGCTCGGAGCTTACGGCGCGTGTAATAAAACGTTAATGCGATTATTTAAATGTGTGCTGCTGTAATAGCCTCTGAAAGCTCATTTTTATCGACCTCGACGTGTTAGCTCGGCGTATACAAGTTGCGCATACATAGGCGATTAATCGTGGAACTTTTCACGCTCGGCCATTACGATTCGATTATCAATTATTAGACACACGTACACGTGATGGCTGGCTCTTCGATGCAGATGTCTCAGCTGACTGCTCGTCAGGACCGGCATGCATACCGATCTCGAGCGATCCCTCGCCACCCTGATGCTGGGCACGCTGCAGCTGTCCTCGCTGTCGCTGCCACCGCCGCCGCAGTGATGCTGCTGATCGTCGTTACCGCAGCTGCTCACGGGACTGAAGTTACCCGGCTGATGGAGGACGGCACCGCCGCTGCCCCTGCGCACCGGCGGCGCCGGCGGTTTCTTGCCCAGTCTGTCCGTGGAGGCGTAGAGGGTGTGCTGGCTGTTCATGGTGATGGTGGGCGGCGGCGGCGACAGGCATCCCGGCGACAGAGAGCCGTTGGTCGCCGAGGACGACGACGACGAGGTCGACGAGAGGTTGCGCAGACGCGAGACCAGCTTCATGTCCAGGCACAGCATCCTGAGCGGCTGCTCGGTACTTTTGGGATTCTATACGACTTTGGACACGCTTGTCTGCTGCTGCTGCTCAGACTTCTGAGCGGCGGTGGTGCATGTCTACCTAAATATGCGGATGAATATTTTATACTTTGATTCGTACATGCTATTTGTGCAGGATTGTTATTGCGGCGCGATTCAAAGTGGTTTTCGATGTACACCGAGGGTATACGCCGGGGCTTGTTTTCGAACACACACACACACACACACATACACATACGTAATCGCCTCGGCAAGGATACGTACATACGATAGTATACATAAGCTCGACAGAGAGCCGAGTCAATCGAGGCAGTAGAGCCGCGCGATGGCCCACTTTTAGTAGAGTAAAAGCCGCTCGACTCGACTCGACTAAAACTCATCAAGCCCGAAATTCGCACTTCGTTATATAGGAAGAGTCATTTTTTTCGCTATAGAAGGCTTGCCAATTTCAGAGCCGGGAATAATTTTCCCATCGAGCGCGGATCGCGCCGAAAACTCAATATCTGCCGCGCGCTTAAAGCTACTACACAGCTGCTGTGCTCAAGCGAGCTTACACTGCGGGGATAAGGGCATTTATGTATAGAAAACTATGTCAGAGCTGCGCTGCTCGCGCTATACTATTTAGGCTAATTATTTCGATTAAAAGTTGGGGGAGGGTTTGAAAATTGTGCATTATATCGGCCCTTGGACGAGAAATATGCGTTGCGTGCGGGGGTAATTGCGCGCTCCAATTTTGTCGAGAGAAATTTTGGGTGATTGATTGGTTTTACTTTGCGCGGAATCGCGCATTTATTATTTAGCCTCGAGACCTCGTTTTCAGTTGTAATATTTTTTTTTTTTGTATACGATTTGTTTGATCTCGCGTCATGGGAATCTGTTTCCACGCAGCTTCGTTAATTCCGCACGTGCGCACATCGGTATCTTATACGTATTACATATTAAAATTAATTATCGTACGCAACGAGCGTATTAGCTTCCCCGATTAACCGACGGATGATCATTAGCTGCTTATATACGATATTATAATATTATATACGCATCGAGCCATCATCCAAACTACATCGCTCGAATCATTTATTGCGCTACGTAAGCTCGAGTTTTGCTTAACATACGACAAGTGCTAGAGAATCAATTTCGATCGAGTGCCTCAGCTCTCGCAAACTCTCAGCTCTGCTGTACGCGTGCTGCGCAGCTCGGCGTCGAGGAGCCACTCGTTCAACTATATAAATCAGCAGCAGCAGCACGCGATATCGATCTCTATATGTATACGCGGCCGGCCGGAGAGGATCGAAAACTCGAGCGAGCTGCTCACACGCCTACGCAAAGGTAGCGGTAATTAACGAGCTTTGTGTATAAGCAGCGGAAGACGAGGAGCAGAGCTGAATCTCCATCTCTCTTTCTCGCTCTCGTCGTCAACGACGATGATGATGAATGCCGTTGACGAGTAATCTCTGCTGCATGTATAATAATACGGCATCGGGGATTTATCGCATCTCCCCGGCCCGTGCGTAAATTATTATTATATCTATAAACGCGTATACGTATACGCGTATATAAATGCTGCTGCTGCCTACATAATCCAACGTGAGAGTGAGCACGAAGGAGGTATACACACGCATGAAAATAGAACTTTGATTGCGATTGCTCGTGTCCCCGCGAGCGGATACGATAATAAAAATATATACTGTCTCGAGCGAGAGGTGTCATTTTTTTTTCTTTTCTCTGCTTTTTTTTTTTTTTTTTGTTTTCGTTGCGAATTGCGACCAGAAATTGCGCGCTAGAAATAAAAATTATTTTAATTGAGAGGTACGGTGCGCGCGAGCGACGATGATGATTCCGCGCGTCGATCCAGCTGACGCAGGCCAAAAACACACACACCACTGCGACGACGACGCGAGGTCGCATCATCATCGTCGTCGGAGCTGAAGAGTAAAAAAAAAAGCAAAATAAAAAAAAATGAGTTGGTACTCCACGAGCTATATAGCTAGCTAGCTGGAACTCTAGCTCGCTCTCTGCGGCTTGTGCACGTACACACAGTAGCAGCAGCAGCAACAACAACAACTATAATACTGCAACAGATGGTCGCGTGCATCGTGTGCATATACCGCGCTGGAAGCTCGAGCCAGAGCTGCTTTTGACGTTATTTTTTTTTCTGCTTCTTCTTCAAAGGTAAAGCACACAATGTGTTCGCAGAAGTCCCTTCGTTCTCCCGCGAATCCGCAAGACTTTCTTTCGCGTGTATAATACGGTACAGAGACCAGCGGACAAAAAAAAAGAATCTCGAGAGGGCTAATATACAGAGCAGCGGCGGCGAGCATCTCCTCTCTGCTACGATGGAAACGCGAGCAAAAAAGTGTCTCCGACACACCTGTCGATACGCGCCCGTACGTATATATGCACGCGGATCTGGGTGGTGGGGGGGCTATTTCAAAGAAAGGAAGAGGATATTGGATTTATATATCCGAAGCGAAACGACGTATCCGCGCGGCGGCAGCTTTTGTTAGTTTTCAAATCTGCGCCAGACTGCAACAGCAGCAGCTGGCTATATATAGGAGCTGGCTATATATATAGGAGCTCAATCCCGCGAATCCTGCACGCGTCGACGAGTATAACAATATAAGCATTGATCAGACGCGATTCTTCGTATTTTACTTTTTTTTTCTCTTTTGATTCTATACAGCGGATTGCTGCCTTCTATAATCATTTTTTCATACGAGAGTCTCGGATTGCTTATGCAAGGCTTTTTTTTTTAAAACAGCTCGTGCATCCCTGTAAGATTATTCTCGCCTCGAGCCTATAAGCAGCTATTTTTATGTTTTTTCGTGAATTTGATACTCGACATTTTTTGGCTTTTTTTAGTTCACCATATGAGATGAGTGTAATTCCGACCTTTACCCCCGATCGACAAGCGCAGCCGAGTTACTGCTTGGACAAAATTAACAAGTAAAATAATCGCAGGAAGATTTTCACCCGAGGTACACATATAGAGTGACACCCTGAAAGTGGCTTACGGTCAGCCACGAATTACTCCGTTATTAATTATCGCTCTCGTACGAGCTCACGTGTGGTAATCCGATCTCGTTGAGCATGTGTGCGAGTGCGCGACTCGGAAAGTTCGCAATCGCATTAGCATCTGGCCAGTAAAAATTGACCTACATCGCGAGCCAGAGGGAGAGAGGCAAGTGGAGTACTACTATATAGATATACGTATAATACACAGCGTGCGAAAAACGATCTCTGATTTTGATTTTCAGCCAAAAAAGGAGATACATTATACGTTCCACGATGTAATGTATTATATGCCGTAGCTCCGGATTGATTAAAGTATACGATCGATTTCGCCCCCTCCGAGTCTTATTATTTTTATTATTATTATTATTATATATCGTAGTAGCAGTCCCCCTCTGGAGACGAGACATCGTAATCACGGCGAGCGGGGGCGGGCGATGTGTAACGAGCGTAACATACTTATAAATCGAATCAAAACTTAATCGAAATTCCATTATGACATCGGCGGCGTGGGAAGAGTATATAACATCGAGTACGTACACGGACGATAATAACAATTATAATCTCGGCACACAGTTCGCGTAAGCCACAGAGCTAGCCTATAAATGATCGATCGATCGAAATCGAACGTCGAGTATATACGGTGTGGATTTTCTATGGATCTTCCGGTCAATCGGGGGAGCCTGTGAAAAGGGAGATGATTACGACGTTATTTCCGGTCGGCTATTCACGTGTGTGTCCTGTGACGCCTCTAAAGTCGTTATTGGCGCCGTGTATACGCGCCTCGCTTGTGCAGTGGTAGTGTACGTGTCTGACCTGAATCGACCATTACTACTTGAAGAGGCGCAGTTTCGAAGATTTCGATTTGCAACCTGCGGCCCTCGACGACGACATTACGAGTCGTCATCGTCGTCATCATCAGACACTACACTGTCAATTTCTCTCTCTCTCTCTCCTCGTCCTTTGTACTATATAGAAGTTCGAGTATTTCGGGGGGAGTCGAAACTCTTCAAGATATCACTCTGACCGCGTCGAGAGTCTCGTTAAAAGTTGTTAAGTCTCATCATTGCGGCGCGAAGAAAAAGGAACGCGCCGGGGCGGAAGAGGCTCCTTACACTTTGTACCATATTATATGCTCGCGCGATAATTATTACCCCCAAAAAAGACGATAAACGATCCTCGAATTCTCGTGCGGCCGCGAGAAGCCAAGTACAACGTCGGAAGATATAGACACATAGACGGATAGAAGAAGACACACGATTGAATACGTTGATTCGAATGTAGAAGCACGCGTACCGAGAGACGAGAGAGTATATTGAACTTATTTCTTCAACTGTTGGCAACTGGGTCAATTGACCCTACAACACACAGTTGCGCCCGCTACATCGTAGTAGTATATAGGCTGTACATTATTCATGTATATAGTTGCTTCGATGCTGTATTATAGGTCGGCCGTATGCCAGAGACTATAGTATCAGTAGTAGTCTAGGTAAGTGGCCAACACGTGCCAGTAGAGCTTAGCACACACAAACGGACAGACAGACACACACGGATGATCGTGGCGCGCATTTAATTCACTAAAGCTCGCTCGCTCGCGGCGCAGCACACGCCGGCCCGAATGATAAAACGCGCCCGAGATAAACAGCTGCACAATGGTATATAAGTATTATTACGCTACTTTAAATAGGCGGCGGGCGATCATCGCTCGCGATATATAAAAGCTCGCGTGCGGAGACATAAAAGCTCTCGCGCAGCACGAGAGAGTGAAAGAGAGCTTTACACGCGCGACCGGCACTTTTGCAGATCGTATATGTTATAGCTGTATATATACTATGTATCTGAGAGAGAGAAAGAGAGTCTTATGGCCTCGACTTTAAAGCTGTGTAGGTGTATGTTTGTGTCTGTGTGTGCATATAAGCCGCCCGCAGCTCCCGGAGAAGCTACGATTTACGATCGTGTGTGTGTGCTCGTGGTAGCTATATGATCTATCCGAAGCTGCTTTTTCGCGCTATGATTTATTCGCGTGCAGGTATATACATGTGCGAGCCGGAGAGAGAACACACATTTGACGCGGTTTGATTTCGCGTTCGTTTTTTTTATTTTTTATTTGCCACCCTCCCGCACTCTCAATCGAACGTGTATAAAACGCGGCGAGCTTGCAGCCGCGCGTGGCCGAATCGACAGCTGCTGCGACGGGCACACACGGGCTTGCGATAACGTTGTTTTTTTTGCGCGTCTATATACGTACGTTTTACTCGTCGTTTGTTTTATGTATCATCGTGTGTATATACTTTCCGCCCCCCGAATGGCTATTCAGGTACACACATAGCATTGCGACGACGACGACGGCGCTTTACGACTTTTTCGTCCGCAAGCTCGGCTGAATTTTCCATGATGCGGGTAGAGGGTAGTCTAGCTCGATATATAATAATTGCGCGAGATTTGGATTTTCGCAGTCGATGCATGATTTCGATTTGTATTAATGCGAGCATATATATGTAGCCAAGGACATAGTGCAATATATCAGTCCGCATGATGCATGATGCATGACACACACACGATTGCTAATATATCGTCAATTTGTCAAAATCGCGCGCACCGAACGTCGGGGCTCTTTATACGTACGTGACGAATGTATGTATGTACGTCGTGGCGCACGTACGCGGCTCGTCAAAAGCTCGCGGCGACGAGTTGATACGTATCTTTGTGCTTGCGAGCTTTGCTGCTGCGGTTATCGCGACTTCCGGGGAAATCGTCGTGTAACACTTCTCATTACACTCGGCGAGAGCTGTGTCCGAGATGGAAAATTTGACGCGCACAAAAGGTCCAAAATATATTGACACGCGTACTCGTTCGTGAAAAGTGACTCGACGTGCGTGTGCGTGTGACCCAAATCGATCGAACTCTCTTAAAAAGTATACACGTGTCACACAGATTCCATCCCACGCGCGCCTCTCGGCCCTTTATTGTAAAACAAACGCGCGGGTATCGCGTATCGACAGCATTGCTCTCGGCACAGTCGATTCGTTTCATTCATCCAGCAACGCGCAACGAAGTCCTCGTCGCTATACGCTCATTGTCCGCCCACCTACTTGCACATGTTACGGACACGTTTTGTATTCGATACGATATTTTAAACAATATATAATATAATGCGCGGCGGATGACGTTATACTTTGGAAACTTCGTCGCGCATTTAGTTCGTTGCGAGGACGTTGAGAGATCATCGCACGCGAGACACACACACTGGAGGACTTTGACGATACATGTATTCTGACTTAATAACAAGTGTCCTCTTTAAACTATGCTAGTAAGAAACTTGTGCGCAGCAGCAGCAGCAGCAGCTATTCGAGCTATCAAGGTGCCAAGGGAAGAGAGAACTGCTAACAAAGTTCCTATATATATAATAGTTGTAAGTAATAGCGGTAGCGTGCGGCAACAGACAAGAGATTCACCCAGATTTAGAGAAATCAGGAATTGCGAATATTATTATATTTATATACATTTTTTTCTCCGACACTTGACATTCGGCGGGGAGAAAAGGGCTCGAGAGAGAGTCGCGCGCGCGCCCTCGTACCTGTAAGTGTATTTATGCATAAAAGTATGTAGGTCAACGTTATAAATTGTCAGTTTCTCTCTGTGTATGTGTGCGAGATGTATGCATGAGAGTGGCCTGGCTTGGCTCGGCAGCGCTAGATAAACTGTTTTTTAATATACAAAGTTGCGCGCGATACGAGAGATGGGCGGCGAGAGCGAATATACTATATCACGCGGATAGAATGTATTAAAGGAAAAAAAAGTCTTCTACGTGTGCCACTCGCTGTGTGTGGGTGTATATAGAAAGGCAAAAATAAGGAAAAGAAATAGTGGGTCAACTCTCTGTGCAGAGGCGTTTGATGCCAGAGCCAGTATAAGCCAGCCAGCCGCAGATGCAGCTAGGAGGATAGATGGCCGCGTCGCATAGACGGCGACGACGACGACGACGACGACGACGAGAGGCTCGAGTGTGACTATATTCGCAGCATCGACGAAGAAAAGGCATAAGATGCCCGCCTCCGGCGAACGCAGATTATTTAATAAGAGAAAATTTGCGAGTTGAAAGAAAAAATTGCCCGAAGAAGATCGTCGAGAGTCGAGTGCGCGTCGCGGCAACTTGAATTTCATTCAATGCGAAATTGAATTCAATGCCATCCTCTGCACTCGACTTTGAGAGAGCCACAGTAGAAATAATGTATCTTTAATACGCGGACGTGCGCCTTCTGCGACTGCAGCAGCCGCTGCGATGGACGACGATGATGACGATGATGCATCGCAGGCATATATCTCAGCTAAAAAAAAAAATGAAAATCACATCACCCTTTGCTGTGTGCGTATTATCCGGACTCGAGCTAAAGTGCCACAAACTCTCGGTACACATATCGTACTTACGTACGTACCCGTGTACTATATATGACACGCGAGCCTCAGACGCACGCACAGGGATACACGCGTTTGTACATTAATACTCGAGGGGCTATTTTTAGCCCCACTCGCAGTAGTGGCTATTCTCAGAAGATAAAAAAACTGCACAAAACGATCGCGAGAAGAGAGGATTAAATATAGAAAATGTAAAGGCACGCCTCTGCGTACGCATCGATCCGCGATAAGACGTGTAACGATTTCCAAATTGGCACTTATTGTCAGGGCGTTTTGGATACGGAACAGAAAGCGACAGCAGCAGCAGTAGTGACGCGATTCGACCGACGGGGCAATAATATATAATATAAGCTCTCTAGGCTCTCTGGCGTTTGCGTTATTATTGTCGTTGTCGATTTTATTAGCGCGCACGACAATGACCGTATGCGCGCACTGATGCATCGCTGCCGCTTTATCAATGTTATGTTTTGGCTAAAGTACACATATACGTGTACACACGCGTACATACGTATGTGCAAGCGCAAAATAACTGCATGACAGACAGCGGCGGTCGGTCGGTCGTAGTCTCGTGTGTGTTATGCTATTGTTCGCCAAGCATATAGTAGGCTATATACGACGTTAAATAATACATTATATCGCGAGAAGCGCAATTTGGATAATCATACGCGGTAAGCACGCGCGCGCGCGGCTCTGTGTGTTTATATATTGCACACATCATCGTTCTACATAAAGATGAGAATTTTATCGACCTCCCGACCATGTGTTACTTTTTTATCTTCTTTTTTTTTTTTGATTTACGTAATTTTGACTAAGATAGAGACTCGACACGTAGTAGACGTAAATTCGACAAACCTGGCAGAAATTTTAGATACTATAATGATGGCTTAATCAACGAAAAATGAAAACTTGAAATATTTTTGAATATATCGCTGTTGCTTGATTTGTTTTAAGTGGATTTTCTATTACGATTATTTTAAAATTATTAACCTTGTGACATTGACAAGAAGGAGACAATTTAATTGTTTCGAAAAATTTGACTAGTTTTTGATCGCGTAAGTACGGTAATACTGCTTTAAGCTTTTACCACTAGATGGCCAATATCTTTGTCAGTAAATCTGCAAGGGGCAAAGTCAAAATTTTAGTATAAATCAAAGCACGGTTTTGTATAAAATCGTTATTAGTCCTGTTCTAATGTTCTTTTTAATTCCAAGAAATTTTGAGTAAAAAACTGTTTATAAAATGTCGAGCTTTTTTATCAGAGCATCAGAAAAAAAAGCCGTGAGAATGTATCGACGCATTGATTAATTAATTTTGCCCGTGTGATCTCTGCATGCGATACCAAATGTAAAACGTCATGATAAACGAAAGAAATGCAACGCACGGATTGCAAAATTCAAAGAATATAAAATGTATTAAAGTGGTTTCTTTTTTCTCCTTTATACATGTAACATAAAATTGAGATACTTTTAATTACTCGCACGAATCACGCACAGATAAGGGATTTTCTTTTATTCATCTATACTGAAAATTTCGATCAAGGGAGAGGATGGGAAAAACTCGATAATAACCTGTCACACAGAAGGGCATTTTTCATTTCGCAAGCTCTCTCTCGCGGAAAGGCGAAAACAATGCATAGATCAAACGCTTAAAAGAGCCATAAATTCCATTCCCATTCGCATGAAGACGTACTCACGCGCGCGGGCGCGCGCAAATGTTTTCGCTCGGTATAAACAAGCTCGCTCGCTCGCGCGCGCTTCAGCGAGTGCAAGAAATTCCGCAACGCTGTTTTTTTCTTCTTCCTCTCGTTCTCGCGGTTTTATATACACAAGCGTATAGAGAGATTTTTTCAACGCGCAAAAATATAGGCAAAATAAAGCAGCCTCGAGCACGGGGGATTTTTTTTTCGAGCTTTTATCAATGGGAGAGAGAGAGAGTACACACGGGCGACTGCACACACCACCACGTACCACATGCCATAAATCAGTCGCGCGGCGCGGCGCAACGTCAGCGAGAATCGGCCAAACAAGCTTGCACGCATACACACACACACACACACGCTGTACATAGTAGCATACCGATGCTCTAATTCAATTCGCTCGTAACACACAATGCCATACGTATATAAATTTTCAGCTCGCGATCGTTCGCGCAAAAACAAGCCACGTATACCGAAAATCGTGACTCGTTGTGCCGCAAGATCGAAACAACCACTTTGAATCACGAGATTATAACAATTCTTGTTTTATTAGAAGAAATATTTTGCGCTTACCCGCAACGCGAGCTTCTTCACGCACGGCGTCGACAAGTAATAGCAGCAGTAGCACCGTAGTAAAGTCATCACACCTTTGATATCACTCAAGTGTTTATACAATCCCCCCCCGCGCGCGTATATACACACGCACGAAACTGGCGCGCGACTTTCAGCTTAAAGCTCGCTCGAGGCGTTTGTTGTTGTTGTCGTTGTCTGCGCTGCGTCGTCTATATACGTTATATACTACAACAGAGAGGGAAGAGCTTGCAGAGAGCACACGACGCTGTGCGCGCCGCTCGAACGTCCAACCCCGACTGATTCGCTTCTCTATATCGCGCGGTGTGGTGTGTACGTGCAGCAGCAGCAGCAGCAGCAGTAGCGCTAGAGAGAGAGAGAGAGGCGCCCGCGTACAGACGCCGACACGACGACGACGACGACTCTCGGAGCTGCTATATAGTATGTTCGTACGTATAAGTATATGCTACGTTCGACGCCGACGACGACTGCTGCTGCTGCTATATATTTACGCGCACCGTACCATCATCCCTTCTTCCTTTCGGAGCTTGCGAGTCCAGGCCGTTATATGTACCATATATGTATGGTAAGTATACACATATGCGTATAATGGGGAAAAAGAGCAAAGCTTGCGAGTGGAGAGTAGAGAGAGAGCAACGTACACACTTGACACCCCCGCGTGCACGCGCGCGCGCGCGACTGGCGCCATATAATATCGCCCCAGAGTCCGTTATAGTATAGTACCTGTATACCAGAGGCCAGCCAGCAGCAACACACAAAGCTCTTTGCAGCTAGCCGATCGCACCGTAAATATATATACTATTCTGTGTCCGGACGTTCCGATGCTGTAGCAGCGTACACACACACTCGCGCACACGCTGTGTAGGTGTGTGCGCGAGCCCAAACACGTTTCTAATTATTTTATATACGCTACATCGACGCGTATACCTACTCTCGACCAATCGCGCCAATATTTGCTCGCAAGCACACGCGTAGCCGTCGTCGTCGTCGTCCAATAGGTCGTTCGAAATTTGCTCTCTGCTGTTCTGTAGCACGTGTAATAAGTCGAAAGCATGCGCGGCTGCGTAATTCAGCGAGTTAATAATGATACATCGTATATCAGCTGCTCTCTTTCTCTGCAGTTGACTTGGTTTATATTTCTCGAAGCATTCGTTACTCCGGTGCGTAACGCTGTTCGTGCATAATAAAGCATCGTTAGAATTCGTGCGATTGAAATTTAATTCGAGATTCTTTAAATACAATATGAAACTGTTTAAAATTAGTTTCGGATCGAAAGTAGATTCAAGTAGGGGCAGGAAACCAATTTATTTTATTCTTACGTTAATTTAATAACTCGATTGGTCTCATGTGTCCACGAAATTCAAATAAACCTGCATATCCCTTGTGCTGCTGTCTTGAGGTCTGCCGAGCCGGACTATTTATATTCATTGGCTGTTTTCTGTGTCCCTGGTTGCTGACCGGGAGGCTGTACAGCTGCCTATAACGTACGGCCTACAAAACTCAATAAAATAAATATTCACGTTTCGACTTATACAATTATTTTGACTTTGCCACTTGCAGATTTACAGATTCAAGGTACGTCGCCATCTAGTGGCGAAGGCTGGAATTAATTATGATTGAAACTTCATACATTTTTATACAATTAACGTAAAAACTAAAACAGAATGAAAACGTCGATCTTCAACGAAAATTTAATGTAAAAGTACTTTAAATACAATTCAGTACTGCTTATTCTAACTTTAATGTCTGGTTCAACATTGAATATGCAATAAAATTTGAAGTTTTTTTTTCAACGGTCTAACCATAAATGCCAGCCCCCGCACTTACGTCGTTCTAATTTCTACGCACAAATTATATTCCATAACTTTTGCTTCATTCTGATTTTGGACCAATCGAGCGTGGCATACGCTATCTCACCCCCCCCCCCCTGCCTCCGCACACCCCTTACCCCCGAACTCCGGTGTAATTATTATGCATGCGCGCTCGATTATCTTGGCCTCTTTAATATGTGCGTGAATCTAATTTACACAGGTGATCCCCTCGCACGGCACAGGCACGTGCGCGCGAGCAGGTATGAGTACATAAGAGAAATATACGACTGGATTATATCAAGCTCCCAAGCAAAAGGATTAAGTGCGCCACGCGATAATATAAGGATATCGCGAGCACGACTGCGTAGTCTCTCGCTTTTATCGGGATTTTATCGGGACTGATAGTGTTTTGTTAATTAGACGATTTAAGCTCTCTCCTACTCGGACGGAGCTTATCTATGCACGCGCGCGCGCATTCGTAAACGAGCTTTTCTCTCTCTCTCTCTCTCTCTCTCTCTCTCTCTCTCTCTCTCTCTATGTGCAGTCTAGTTTTTCCACGTTATCGTTGGTACGTGAATTGTTTATAAATGAAAGATAAGCGAGGCAGTGGCGGCGAATTACAATCGATCAATCGCGTATGTATGCACACGTGCTGCTGCCTCATAAATTATTTGAATATGCGCGTTTTTTGACCCTGCCATTATTATATTTGCAAGCGCAAATAGTACAAGTAAGTCGCCATTCGCGAGTCGAAGACTACTGCTGCGCGTCTTTGATCGACGTGGTAGTACAATTTGATGCACGCGAACCCGTCAAGAGATTGATCCGACACTGACATATTTACAATTGCCCGCTGACTCGCTCCATTTTATAAATAGATCGAAGCTAAAGTCCATTTAAAAAATTGAAAACAAAAAAAAAACGCACTATAATAAACAGCTATATGTAGCAATATTATATGGTCCGTGCGGCGCACGTGTGTTTATACGTTTACGATTCGATGCGTGCAGTATCGTAGAGCATAGGTAAGGCGCAATACACCTCGACCTTGGGCAGATAAGAGCCGCGTTATTTAAACCGCTTGTCCACTGTTTTTTCCTCGTTTTCGTTTTTCCTCTTTTTCTTTCTTTCTGTTTTTGTTTTTGCCTAGTAGGCTCGATATAAAAACACGCGCATATACACTCGTGTTATTGATGTCTGTTTACTGTCGCGCGTATATAGATAGGCCGCAATTAGTCGCTACTGTTTTTTTAAATAGAAAACAATATTTTTTTCCCGTCCCGATGCGTTCGCACAGTCGACAAATTAATTTAATCGTTGTAGCCCAACGAGTCGCTGCCGCTACTGCTGCTGCTCATCCATTAATCCTTGAAACGGTTCATCAACCTCGCGCCAGAACGTCGACGTCGACGACGACAACAACAACAAGGATGAAAAGTCTCGTCGACGTTGGGTAGTAGTAGACGCGCGCGCGACACTTTGCATAATTCGCGCGTCGCCAGGGCACATACACTCAATTACACGTTATAACACACACACACACAGACACCCGCATCGGAGTGCAGCAGAAATTATAAGGGCGCGTGACGCGACGCATACAAAAAGAGAGAGAGAGTCTATTAACCTATATATTATCTCTCTCTCTCTCGGCGAACGGTGTGTTATATATGCTGACGTCCGATTTGGCTGGCAAAGCTGCAGAGGCGATCACTCGAGAGAAATTCCTTCTCCTTTTTTTTTATATTTATATGATGATATATAGCCTGTTCTATATATCCTTACCGGGCAGAAGGGCTAGCTCTGCTTTTCCTACCCCCGTTTTTTTTTCAGCTCCTTCTTTTTTTTTTTACTTTATTTTATTTTCGGCAAGACAAATGTGGGTCGCGGTAATTCGATGACCGAGTTCTGTCGTTTGGCCCGGACTTTAATGGAGAAAGTAGCCCCGGCCTCAAGCGCGCGCGCGCGCGACGGGGGTTTTGTTTTATTAGGAACGAGAGTGCGGTATATGGTATAGAGTAGAGCAGCGATTGTTTTTTGGAATTTCCTGTTTTGTGGCCCAACTGTTAATCTCGCAAGTACGAGATGTCGTTGTTGCGAAAGTTGCAGCGGAGGACCTATTGAGAAGCTCTGGACAATGTCGGGCGAAAATCATTAAAAAGTTCTAAGGCAAAAAACAATTGTTTTCGAGCGAGTGGACGTGTATTTTTCACGTTGCGCGAAACGAATTAAAAACTAATACAGTAGAGACAAAGTTCTATGAACTAACGCATAATGCAAGTCTCTGCTTGTTACGAAATCAATCAACTTTCGTATAGGATAGATGTACATTAAAAAAACCTTAAATACAGGATTGATTAAAATAAGATAGTAAATTGAAGTTACCGATACCAAATTTTATGCAGATACTTTTACATGAAATCTCTATTTGAAATGAATGTATTGGTACTAATTAATTTTTTTTTTCTTGGGCCAACCATATAAAATTTAATGAAAGTTTAATTAAATAAATTATTGTTAGTAAAAAATTAAAAAAGTAGATTTAATTATATCAAATTAAACATATGAATGGCGACTGTACCATGAATTCAAGAATATTAAGTCATCGTTAAAGCCAATCCCAACCACTAGATGGCGAGAGTACCTGAATCTGAAAATCTGCAAGTGTCAAAATAAAAAAAGTGTATAAGTAAAAATGAATGTATGTTTATGTTTAGAGTTAACAGTGCACCTGAATTGTTTTCCACTCCTGTGTAAATTACGCAATATTGCCGTCCAGTACAATTACACTCGCAATAGTGTCAAACGTTCGAAAATTACAGTTTTCTCGATTTATAATCGTCGGCTCGTTCGGTCGCACGATTGACGCTGTCGCGTATTATGCACGCGCGATTTTCGCGAAAAGATACAGTATTGACATAAATTCAGGTGTAATAACGTTCAACAACGTCGACGACGAGCCGCGCGCGTTACACAGAGGTCAAAAATGATTGAACGCGCCGTGGGAGAGGGAGGATCGTTTCTCGATCAATTTTCTCTCCATCGACGAACTAATTAATTTTTCAATTCTAATCCGTTCCGCGCGCGCGCGCACGTGCCCGAGCGATATTAATCAAAGTATCAATCCGTGTATCAATTTTCTGTATGTACGCACGTATTACACGCGTCGCTCGATCACGGCGATGATGAGTTTGAAAAATTAGGCCTTGGCCTGTGCAGCAGCAGCAGCAGCAGCAGCAGCAGCAGTGCCAAGATCACTCGCTACAAAATTTCGCTGGAAACTCGATCGTGAGTGTGTGTGTGTGCACCACCCCCCGCGCGCTTTATTATTCTTCGCCACGATCTCGACTATAAGCTATACGATCCGTATACGATACACATTTTTTCAGTTTTTTACTTTTTCCATATTAGATCTATATACTCGAGAAGAGAGCGTGTACTCGTGCGCGAGGAGGAGAGCGAAGAAAAAAAAAACAGAAATGTATACGTCTAGCACGTATATCTCAACGTCGGAGGCGCGTGGCGGCGGTGGATTCGTTCGAGTGGTTATTCGGTAAATGTATATCAATTTAGGTAAGATGGAAAAAAAGTATAAATTGTAAAGAGAGAGAGAGAGAGATACACTCAAAGTCGTGTGTGGCATTTACACGCGATTGATTATTCTCTTTGCGTTTTCGAGCTTAAATGGCTCTGAGCAGAGTCGAAGGATATGACGACGTTTTATATACATAAAATCGAGAAAATAGGTTAATGGCACGTGTATAACGTAGGGACTTTATGTGCGTGGAAGTAAAACATACGTTTCGTATATTGCTACGAACACACACATGTATAAATAGAGTTAAAGCGCATTATGTGCTTCGCCGAACAAAAAAAAAATACCATTATTTCCTAACGATCGTTGCGTTGATTCACGAGTGCATCGCGGAGATATATGTTTGCGTTCGATTTAGGAAAATGGAAAAATAATTTTGGGATAGCAGTAGCAGCAGCTGGCATAACTCATAATTGCAAAGTAGCCGGAAAATTTGGCGCGCAGGAAAAGATCCTGGCAGAATTTCAAGTTTTTCGACAAACACGCCTATTATTGCGCCTCTTCGATTATATCGCAGAGAAATTCACGTCTACGCGCTCGTGCATAATAATTAGCCTCGCAGCTGCGCGCCTGTATACACACATGCACAAAGACAAACAATCGAATTTTCACTGTGTGTACGTAGACTATATACAGAGCTGTTCGTTTACACGCTTTCCTTTTGAATATTCAATCGCCTATTTCCGTCAACTTGCTTGCTCGTCGTCGATGACAGAGAAGATGATGTTGCTGCTGGGGCTATTTAATGCAACCGCGAAAAGGTGAGAGTCAAGGAGACCTTGGGAAAAGTTGGGGAGTAGGCGCGCAGATTTTCGTCAATAGTAATTCAAGTGTGTTCGCTCTTGCGAAGTGGTACATCGATTCATACGTATACGTTCGTATACATAATGCTACACAACGCGGCCAATCTGTCTTTACCGCGTTATGTACGATGAGTTTTTCTCTTTCTCTCTCTCTTTCCACGTCACTCCCCTCTCGAGAGTATAAGTACGCAGACTGCAATGGAAATCAATTATTTGCTCTTTTCGAACTTACAAGCTCGCGCGTACACGATCGTCGGGATCGTCTTATATAACGACACACATGTGCATTCGTCGACGTATAATAGAATTTCAGAGTAAACGAAATGATGTAACGGGCCATCGCAGTATATAGTCGATAATTCATTGAAATTCAAATGTCACCGAGACGACACAGCATAGTGCTTATGTACACATATGCATACGTATATCGCAGTCTCTTACGTTGATACAATAGCTCCCGAGAAATTTTCACAATTTCATTATACTCGCTTCGATCTTCTCTCAGCAGTATAGAGACACTCGGGACAATTGCGACGCATAAATCTTATCCGAATCGCGAATTACAATGAATTAGAACATTTTTGCTCACTTTTTTTTGTTCGTCTGTCAAAAATATCTTTACCCGAGTTTGCCTACACGTATATGCTTCCTGCAAAAGCATCGCTGTATATCGCATTAGCATAGATAACAATCGGAGCATTCGGGTTCGAGAACTTGGCGCTGTAAACACGAAGGCTTCCCCCGATCGAGCCGTGTGTGTATGTGCACTTTTGAGCAATTTTTTTTTATGCCAACGCCACGAAACTTTTCTTTCGTAGAAGGGGAAGTAGGTTCCGTATAAGAATAACAATAATAATAATAATAATCTACATATAATTCGCTTCCGGCAAAGTACGTATATAAATAATTAACAATTAAAGCCACCCCCACGGACAAGGATAACGTTCTATATAACGCACCAAGCAGTACGTGAGGTATATAATACAGTCGCTATACCAAGGTTGAAGGAGGGGGTTCCTTTAAATCGAGCAGATAAATCTACGACCATTAATTACACCGGCTCGAAGTCGCAACGTGGATTTTCCCTAGAAAACGTATACGCGCGTGGATGCTTCTAATCTGGCATTGCCAGTTAAAACAAAAAAGAAACTACTCTGTATTCCAACGAGAGCAGGAAAAATCTCGGCCAGTAATTTGAATGTCGCTTTAACTGGAACGTATAGCAGTGCGCCGCGCGCTCGTAAGGAAATCAATTAAGCACTAGTCCGCGAGAGAGAGAAAGAGAGAGATGGATCGTTCTCGTCTGCGTGACCGGCTTATACGTGTAGAAATAAAGTGAAGCAGAATGTCGAGCGATCGAGTGAGCCAACTTCTTTTGCGAGTGCAGTCTCATCAATTTTGAAAGGAAAACACATACTCGCGCACACACGTATATCTCGGGACAATACACGAGCTCTCCTTAAGTAGCAGTCCATCAGCATTATGTAAATGTTCCACGAAGAACATGCCCGCGAAAACCCCGAAAATCATGCTCGGAATTTCCTACCCAACTACTACTACTACTACTGCTACTGCTACGAGTATTGAAATTGAAAAGGCGACACACGTGAGCATATCATGCTCGTACTGCCGTACGTGACTTATTCAGGGCACGCGCCAGCTCTCTGGCTTGATATTTTGTAGGTATTACCGTTGTTGTATAGTGTACCGCGGCGCGTAAAGAAAATATTACAAATTGCGCGTGACGATGTGCGAGCAAAAGTTTTTACTACATGGCTTTTGCAGTCGATGTTGTTCCGGTAATGTTATTTTTTGGTATGACAAACGGCTGCCTCATTTTCTCTCCAATACATCGATAACACAGCGAAAACGAGGATTTTGTGTCCCCGCGACTATTATTGTATAAGTAATTCTGATACTGAATTGTCCTTTTATAATATGAAGTGTACGTGTTGGATGCAGTAAAGACTTGTATAATGTAGAAACTCAAGTTTTTCATTTGTGGATTAGAAAATGACATCTAGTGGTAGAATTTGATTGTAAATGTGACGATGATTCATTAAAGACTCGAAAGCAGATCAGATGAGAATCGATCTAGTTTCGGAGTAG
This sequence comes from Trichogramma evanescens, assembly GCA_902732785.1. Classification (NCBI taxonomy): domain Eukaryota; kingdom Metazoa; phylum Arthropoda; class Insecta; order Hymenoptera; family Trichogrammatidae; genus Trichogramma; species Trichogramma evanescens. The sequence continues at coordinate 69,291 of CACVKI010137995.1, read as the reverse complement.
ATAAAAGGGCATATACTTAATAAAAAGAACTTCACCTAACGCAGTTCAAGCGACATTAATTTTTTCGTAGATCAAAAATGTATGATTTTTTTAATGATAAATTTATAAAACATTGCTATAAACTTTTGAAACATTGGTAACACTCATAATAAAATAGCTATGATTACACTCTAAACTCAAAATGAAAAAATCTACTGCAAAAATTGAGTACAAGTTGTCTTATATATGAATACCAACATTGAACATTTTTTATTAATTTGAACTGCATATAGCACGCTTGTTGAAGTTTATTTTGAAATCGATTTTCCATTACTTTTTGAGATCATGTTTTCTCATATATTTCAATATACATTTCACAGCTTGTTCCGATGCTATTTAATTTAGATCATAATAAGCGATCTTTCATACATTGTAAATTCGTATTTGTATTAAAATGAACAAAACGTAAAACGGATAGATAATAGTAACGTTAAATTCAACTATAAAACCGTTAGGACTCAAGCAATTTCAAGTATCGTATTAAAATTCGGGTGAGCTTGCAAGCTCCCTCGAAGATGGTCGTGCTACACTCTATTGGGAAGGCAATGCACTGTAACTCGGTTGTTAATCTCAGTTTCGCAACCGCTTTTATCGACCGCTTTGATTTAAAATACAGGAGTTTTACAAAACAAATTGAATTTTTTACACTTTTTCTCTCGAAACTATCACGAGTAAATTCTTCAAACAACCGAATGATTTTATTTTTATGAAATTTTAAAATTTTAATCGGGGTGATTAGATGCACTATGGTGACGGGTCGATGCAAAATTACGCGAACGCTGCTTAGCGGAACAGTAAAAACTCTGCCGTACCGATTGCGTTACCTTACAATTCAGTTAGCCGCAGTGGTAACTTGAAATAATCGATATCCTTGAAAAATAAAGCTTCGGTCAGGTACTCGTAACGAGATTTAATACAGTAGTTTTTCACGGCGTACATTGAAAAATATTAATGAGTTCGTAGTTCAGTAGCAAATGAAATTGACTTATGAGCCCCGATAGGGACTACACGTTTACTGTATTCAAATCCTCAAAATGTCAGCAGTAATGGAGAAATATCATGGACAACAGTCATGGACTGTTTGCACCTGTAATTATATGAATGAAATTATGAATGAGATTCCTTGAGGTAGCGAAGTAACGTAATAACGGAAGAAAGCTATTTTATGTTAAATATAAGTAAACTCATGTAAGAGCACATGTACATTGTACAATAGTGTGGGTAGTACTCATGTATATTGCAAGCAACTACATATTGGCTTTTCGGCATGCGCAAATAATATGTGGAAAGTAAGTTGGGAAAAAATAGTCTACACGAAAAAGCATTATACGAAAGGTAACCATAATAATTTTAATAAACAGATGAGTGTATAATAACGCATGAATATATTACAGTTGAGCAAGGCGAAGCTATACCGGTCAGAATCTCAAATCATCAAAGTACAGCAAAGTTCTTTTCATTTGTTTATTGCATTTAAGCTCAGGCAAAAATTATACAAATTACTTAAAAATATTTATACGAAACCTTGCAGAAGAGACGTGTGAAGTAAATTGAATTGAATATTTATTCGCGAGATCGAGCATAGGGCTTTCACCCACGGTTTTTAAATTTAGTGGGATTGGTTTAAAAGCGATATCGACGTACACAAGTCGTCAAGGGGTGCCGTCAAAGGACGACATTAAGCAGCATCTACTTCGAGTCTGCCAAGTCAAAAATAGACGCTCTCGCGTTGCAAAAGGCGGCATCAGTGAGCAGAGCAACATCACCTTTAACTCAACATAACAGCAACTTCTGTTCAACACATCAGCCGCCAAACCTACGGCCAGCTAGAAAAAATTTATAGTAAAATCGTGCTTTGACTTATCACTTAAACAATTATTTGCACTTAGGCCCTTACCGATTTACAGCTGAAGGTGCTCGCCATCTAGCGGTGAAGGCTTAAAGTGGTATTATGGAATTTTAAATAGTGGAATACTGATCTAAAACGTTTCAAACACTAATTAATATTTTTAACATAATTGGAAGAAAACAATCATTACAACCAAACTACTTAATGGTACTGCATTTTCAAACATTTTAAATGATCAGTTTTTAAGGTGAAAATTTTTCTTCAATAATATTCTGTCTAGATGGATGAAAAATGTAATAGATTTTTTCTCTCGAAAATCTGCATACATATGAGAGTAAAAATTGAAGTGAATCGCAGAAAGCTCAAAGTGTCAGTAAATGTCCGAGTTCCAGTAAGTATGCCGAAGTTTCTCCATGCTTGTTTATTATAAATAAAGGGCTACAAGCAGTGAACTTTTACAATATGATCATACTTTTTTAAATGTGAACACAAAATAGTATATTTTGTAAATCAAATTTTTTTATGAAAAAAAAAATAAATAAAACGAAATCTTATTCTAGCATCTTATCAAGCCTCAACTTTTCTTTACACGAAACGCAATTTCAAAAGAAGAAAAGCTCGAAAAACAAACTTAAACACACACAACCTGCGCGGCAATCTTCCAATGTCAACTGAACGAGAAATCGCTTTATCTCGGGTATAAGATGCAGCGGCGCCGCTACCGGGAATCTGCCAAATCCATTTTACCTTGTGCTTAGTGAGCTAAATTTACGAACAAAGGATGTGTAATGCTCGTGCAGTTGTGAATATAAAGCCAAGCCGCACGTTGTTGCGGCTTAATGCCGATCGGTTCACTCGTTAGTTTATGTCTTATCTGTACTTGTCGTGTGCATTCGGATGATTTTGTAGCTAGGATTATGTGTATGCTGTGCGCACGGAATTATGGCTGTGGTGGTGTAAACTTGCCAAACTCTTTTATAATCGATATACCAAATATTTGGTCGAATATTGCGATATCGAAATCAGAGTTTTGTATTTTAATTTTAGCTAAAAGTAAATTAAGTTTTCACGCGATAAAAAAAAACAAATAACAATAATAATATGCGCGACCTGCTGAATAAATAATTATAATTGAATTCGTATTGATGAAAAAGACGTTCGTTGAAAAAAAAAACCAATGATGAAAATCAAATTTAGAACTTCACTCCATATTTGCTCCGCAAGCTTTTTCATCGCCTTCATCCATTCTCATTCGAACTTTCCAATGCCAATCGGGATCCGCGGTGCATTAGTATCCTTTGAATCATGCGAGACTCGCGCACTCCCTTTTGTGCAAAGTGGCTTTTTTTTCTCAATACCAGCGCGAGTAGCTCTCTTCGATTGCCGATAATATCTACATCAGCTATTTCGAATTGCTCTAGCTCAATCAACGAGAATACTCTTGAGCCTTGGGTGTTTAGTATTTTTCTATAATTTCCCAGTCTAGTAATTCACAGCACTAATAATGAAGCGAGGTACGAAACGCGGCTGTCAAGGTTTTTATTGATTTTTGTTAATTAGTTGCAGATGTATATCATTTTCTTCGCCAGCGGCTGTTTACTAGTCATTACAGACCGTGGCGTAGCAGTGTTTTTAAAATATGCGTTCGCCCGGTTCATTTACATTGTTTTAATTTTGTAATATAAAAGCAAATAGAGACGCTAGAATATGTTACTAGTGTATTTCGATGCTTGAGACAAAAACTGAAATATTTTATAAATCATTAAAAGTTAATTACTTCGGAATACTGGGAAAGAGTATAGAGTTTTAAATTTCACCTAAGTACAGGAAAAATTACTATATGTCAATAGTTTAACCCCAACTGCTTCCAAATGATTTTTGAAACAGTTAATTTTTCGTCTCCGGAATCGATTCAAATTTTTTCATAGCTTGAAGGAGTATTCATAACATGCAATTATTCGAAGTCCAATATTTGCTTTGTTTTGAGTTTCCATTATAAGCAAAAATCCACGCACTGAAATGAAATATTATCTTCACACCATGCAAGCAATACTCAGAGATTTTTTAAATATATTTAGAGGCGTGATGCTCGTTTTATATTAATATTGTTTTCGAGATATACTCATGCACATTTTAATCGGTTTTTCTCTCTCTTTTTTCTTTCTTTTTTCAGTGAGCTATTAGTTAACGCTGATCCTACGTATTAAATGCAGTAAAGACTTGTATAATGTAGAAACTCAAGTTTTTCATTTGTGGATTAGAAAGTGACATCTAGTGGTAGAATTTGATAGTAAATGTGACGATGATTCATTAAAGACTCGAAAGCAGATCAGATGAGAATCGATCTAGTTGTGGAGTAGATTAAAGGACATATACTTAACAAAAAGAACTTCATCCAACGCAGTTCAAGCGACTTTAATTTATTCGTAGATCAAAAATGTATGATTTTTTAATGATAAATTTATAAAACATTGCTATAAACTTTTGGAACATTGGTAACACTCATAATAAAATAGCTGAGTACACTCTAAACTCAAAATGAAAAAATGTACAGCAAAATTGATTTTTTGATTGATTTGGTTTTTTCTCTATCTTTTTTCTTTCTTTTTTCAGTGAGCTAGCACTCACGCACATAATGTAGATAATGGGCTTTTATAGCACTGCGTGGCATAAGTTCACATTTATGGCACGCTTTTCGGTGGCATAAGTCGCACATTCTGGCACCGCGTCGTTCGCATCACACTCGCATACGCTCGTGCGCTAACCTCACTTTGCGGTACCAGAAAGTACGACTTAAGCATCGGAAAAGGGGGCATAAATCGGAACTTAGCACAGTGCTATAAAATGTCGTACGATACTCGTGTCATGGTGACACTTTTCGGCCCAGCTATTAGGACCCTCGCTGCGCTCGGACCCTAAACTACGCCGTGCCAAAAAGTGTTACTTATGACACTAGTATCGTAAAGTACTATTTAAAATTTTTTCGTGACTTATAATGAAAAAAAATGCAACTAGATATCGTTGACATAATTTTCCAAGAAAGAGCGCTACCAACAACGCTTTTTTGAACTGTTTACATTGATCGATAAACAATTTCTTGGAACTCATTAAAATTTTTATTGTTATTGAAATATGAATACATTCTTTTTTGAATTTAAATATCAATGGTAATTGAAAAATTTTTGATTTTGTATGAAAATGTACCGTGCGAAGAAATACGTATGATTTATTTTTTATAGCACTGCTTTTTATTTTATCAACTAATTGATTATTGTAATAAATTTACTGAATTAGTCTTTAGGATTTTCCCCAATAGTTGTGCATTTTTATTCATATACTAACTGAGTGGAGTGTAAAAAATATTTATCTGATGATTAATTTTTAATGTCTTAATTTTTTCATGATAATGTAAAAATTGATTTATCGTTAACTTCATATCCGTTTTGTATCAAACTCTTTTATCATTCATCAAATCTCATAAATTCGATACATTCAATGAATGTAATAATCTAGATCGAAAATAGATGGGGATCAATAATTATTTAAAGTCTATGCAATTTTGTCGTCTTTTTTTCATAATTATCATAAAATGAAAGCCCAAACGTATGAGACAACTGCAGGCAATTAGTTTGCCGAGTGATCACTGATTATACACCTGCGAATGCGAATGCCATTTTCTCTGTCGACCGCTAATGGCTATTAAGAATCATTATTATTCTAACTACACACGACGCATTCAGAAGTTGAATTAATTTACTACTAATGAACGGATTGTTTTAAATAAAGAAAAGAGTATGTAGATTAATTATGATAAGCGCGAAAGATCATTAGTTATGTATAGTGCAAATTAACTTTGCACTTGCCTTGGGCTAACTAAATTCTTGTGAAAACATGAAATAATATAAAAATTGATCTGTAACGTATGTGAGTATAAAATCTTTTAGGGTTCAAGAACACCTCTTGCCGACTAAAAGGGACCCAGGATGGCAATGGGTTCAGATCTAATGCTACGCTCTAATTCTGTACGTCTACTCCGAATGTTTCATTGAAAAGTGTCCAAATTAATGGCATGACTTTGCGATCATTGAGACGTGAGTGCAAGAAAGCTCCTTTCGTAATTCGGGAAGAGTTTTCACTTGATGCAGGGCTAGAGAAATACTAGCATAAATATATTTACCATATAGGTACTCATTTACAAGATGGCCCGAGCCAAAGCCGAGCAAAGCAGCTTGAATCTCTGCTTAGAAATTATTCTAGCTTTTCGAAATATTAATAAAATTTTCCTACTACAGTTGGTTTCAAAATTCGCTTTTGAAACTATCGCAGAGTCTTCTTAGAGAAAGCAAAATTCGACATGCTCTAATTATGAAGTAAAATACGCCTTTCATAATTCAAAACATAAAAAATCCTCCCCTTATCTTCTTAGGGACAACTTATCTAAAGATGTTTATACTCTGTATATGAATCGAACTTCAAAGTTACTTTTGCTTGAAAACGTTTCGGTTTATCATTGTCAGAAAAAAAAAACAAAACGCGAGTAAGAGCATTTATTTATCATAAATTTTGAGGGGTTGAAACATTGATACGGCTCAAGGCAGTAAATTCAGACGTTTGTGAACAAATCGATAAAGAATGCAACTTTTGTGCTTGCGAAATCGAATTTTCGCAGCACAAAGATGAATGCTCGGCATATTGCGCATAGAATGTTTTGGAAAAAGTTTCGCTCGACGCTTGAAGTTCATCAAACATTTCTTACTAACCTTATCTAGCCCTCGGTACACCGAGCGGTGTAAGTTATTACGGAAAAATGTTAGTTTATGCGTCGCGGAAAACTTGGCTTTCATTCGTAAGGCAATGTTAATTCATCATCGCGAAGTCAAGTCCGACGCGGTAAAGGACGTATGAAAACTTCATCAGAGAGAATTTCAATTACCTCAGCTGCTTTTGCTCGTAGGTGATCACGACGTTGCATGTGTAATACATAAGCTCAACTTTGAAAATTTCATCTTACGAAGCAATGTTTTTTTTTGCTTTCCCTCGCTCGCCCTTTATCCTTACCGCCTCGTAAATTATGCAGAATTTCGTGATCAAAGAAAATAACACAGCTTTTTGTCACGTAAACTACTGATTAAAAGCTTTAAATAATTCAAAACCTTCCATCCTATCTAATCCTTTTTTACTGTTGCTAATAAATCGAAAATCGAACGAGTACAAACTGTGCAGATGTAATTTGCTGAACTCACTGAAAGTATGGATTTATCGCATGTTTAAAGCTTTAAATTATTCATTAGATATATCAAGGAAGATAATAGATTAAATTTAATCGCTACAGCCATTTACTGATCACGAAATATACTGTATTGTGTACTTTTTGCGCTTGTCACCGATGCAGCGATGGAGCCAACGTATTATACTGGCTCTCAATCTCAAGCAGAAGTTTCATTTTTCCGGGTAAAAAATTCTCAACGGCAACTTTCATATTTATCGATCATCATATTGTGATATTTTCCAAGTATAGCGACCCTGTCTATTCGGCGTATAGAGATATTTTTATCGTATTTTTCAAGACAGATTCCGCCGATAAAACATGTATGTTATAAGGACGTGTGGTGCATTTCTGAAACGAGCATATTTTTGGATTATATCTTGTGTACATTCTTTGTAACTCGCTTAATCCATAAATTATTAATACAATTTTCTTTTTGACATTATTTTGCTCACCTGGCAAAAAGACATTTTTCGCTTTTTGAAAAGAGATACCTTGAAAATATTTCTTTTACTTGAATTTCCGTAAGAAAATGTTGTAAGATAAAGAAGCAGTGACGGTGAAAATCTTAAAATTTACATAACTTTCTTTTTCCATCTCGAATGAATAATTTTTGTCTGTGGTGATTCTTAAATTACGAGAATAGTCTCTAGAACTTTTACATGAAATAAAAGCAGGTGGTCAAAGTAATCTGCATATACATTTACAGGCTACTTTCGCATACGGGCATATGATAATGTAAACCCTCAGAGGACTCGAATACGTCTTGCGAACCTCTATCTCGGTTTTGATTTCAAATCAGAAACCTCAGATCATTTTTATATAGAAATAATGAGCTCCTGAAAACCCAGTTCCCTAAGGATTGTGGTTTATTTTGGATACTGAATAGACACTCTAAAAATATGACTTAGGAATTTTAAGGGATTGTAAATTTTTAAAAAAAAATTTAAATGACTTTAATTTATTTCATAAAAAAATTGTACAACATTGAATACGTACATTCAAGTATAACTATTTTACATAAATTGTATTCGTATATATTTTTGCTAAGTTTATTCGAGTATTGTTGAAAACTTTTTAGGAAAGTTTTTTGAACTAAAAAACGCGAGGACCTACTTTTGTCGTTACGCAAGTTCACCCCTTTTGCACTGACATATTGTTTGCGGTTGTAGAATCACGTGTAGGAACAAAAACCACATGTATGAGCCTTTGAATTGCTTTTTATTCTCTAGGCAATTTTTCGACATTTTTTGCAAACAAAAGGCTCAATTTGAAGATTCCAAAGATTTTCAAGATGCACATGGAAAATTATGAATTTTATCGTATTTTAAAAAAAAAATTTGTAAATATTAGTTGAAAGTCTGTTTTTGTTGACAAACAATTCTTTTGCTAATTAAATTTCATATATTCGCACAGTTTTTGGTAAATGGATATTTAAAAATATATGATTCGAGGCAAATTACGAATAAAAAACCATTCAAGATGTCATTTATGTCACGTTTTCGTACAGAACGAAAATAGATAAGTTTTTGTCCCATTAATTCATCGCTTTAGAATTACAGATTTCCGTGTACGTAGGAGCAAAAGCGTATTTACATTATTCTAATTGTCATGAAACATGATTTTATATGCTCGGTAGATAGATTGCAAGTATTTTCAGGGAAAATTGTATTATTTCAATCGATGGGAAAACAAATTTGCCATTGTTTACCTTATATTACCGGTAAATACATTATACGTTTTTGTAGCTCAATGCATCTCTAAAATAACTAATCTATATACGTCGATAGAGTTCGACATAACATACAAATTAGCGATTCATGTTTACAATCCATTCGAGCAAACGAAAGCTTCAATGAATCGTAAATCTGTATACTTCCCTATTATGAAAAGAGAACTCGAAACATGACCCTAAACGTCGAATATTTTTTTCTCATTCGCTTTGTGTGTAATAAAATCATCGTCATATCTCTAACCTGAGAGTCCAGGGCAGGACCTTGCTGCCCTCGAAGCTGATGCTGCGTAGCTCGTACTTGGACCTCAACCTGATGGGCGAGCTCTGATTGCCGTGCATGAAGCTGCGCAGCGACTTGGTGCTCGGTCCGCCGCCCGGGGAGGCGTAACGGCGAGCCGCCGCCTGACTCGACGGCGTCGAGATGCCGCCCTCCCTGTACGATTGCCTCTTCAACGAGCTCATGATGACGACGACACGAGTGTCTTCAGGAAGTGTCGCGGCTCAAGAGCATCGTCTCGAGTGGTGAGAGCGATTCAAGGTCACGAATGCATCACGACGGCGGCGGGCTCTTTTCGAGCGATTTTCTGCAATCGAAAGGAGAGATAATGGTTTATAGGCCCTGTATGTGCGGTGAATCGATGCAACTTTTGGAATTTACCACGCGAGTTCGCGGGCAATAAAAGACGACAATTTTGTCGAAAATCGAGGGCGAAATCGTATCCAAACTTATAATGTACATCGCGCAAGAGTAACCTGTAACTGACGCAAATGAAACAGTCCGTACGAGTGCACATTTATTAGCGGGGGAAAGTTTATTCAAAGTTTTCGCGTTTCCACCGAGCGTCAGCATAATATCCGTGTAGTTGTAGTAATATTCTAGACTCGGAGCGCGTGAAATTTCTCTGCAAAACTTGCGGTATCAATTCAATGGCAAGATAACGTGTGCGCCCCACGACGACGATGATGTTATTTTATAATACACATAACAGTCGTGAACCTATATTTATATATTTGAGGTCTCTTCGAAGGGGAGGGATTATCGGTATGCGCGCGTGCATCCGTCGACGATTCTTTTTCTCATTAAACAGTCGTGAATACATCAATTGATAAAACTGGAATTTTTTACCCAGGATTTCTCCAATCGCGCGCGGATCGATGGCAGTTACATTTAAAATATCATTTAACCTTGATGGATGCTCGACCGAGTTCATTTCTTTTATTTCTTTTTCCTTTTTTTTTTATAGTCTTGACCGAGACACACACACACATACACACAGCACAAAAGTAAACAAAACAATCACTCACCAGTATCGATACGTCAAGACAGCAGCTCGTTCGCAACGAGCGCGAGAAGCGCAAAATCCATTTTTCATCCCGAAGACACCACTGCACTGCAACACGGGCACACTCGGAAACTCATCGAATCTTATTCTTCGGCACTCATTTTCTCGGAAAAAAACTGCACAAATTCGTAAACTCGCACTGCACACGACGCCACGATTATCGCGTTGGGTTCCATTTCGGCGTCAGAAATCAAGATCGTCACATCGTCGCACGCATATATAGGCAACACCAATCACGGCACTTGGCACACGTCGACACGTTTCCTTATTATCGCGAACGAGAGATGACAACGAGGCGGGGGTTTTTGTGCTCCTTTCTCGCGAACTGTGCGAGCACATCCGGCGCGGCGAGAGAGAGAGATATAAGTAAGAGAGAGAAAAAGTCAAGGTCACTTGGTGTGCAGACAGGTAGCTGTAGCTGCTCGCAGCAGTACGAACCGACGTCTGTGCACGAGCATAATATCAATGTGCATATCTTTCAAAAGGCGCTGCTGCTGGCACGAACACACACGCCGATGATGAGGGAGGATTCAGACCTGTGCCGTGCTGACCTTGACGACCTCGTGCTTCATTTTTTTTTCCTCTCCCTTTTATGTACGTAATACACGTATGCCTTTTCTTTCTCGTGTGTGCCACTTTATTTTTTCGAGATTTCTCGATTGATTGCACTGCTTTATTTATACTCTGCGCTACTCAAAAACTTTGAATCGCGGCTGGGTCACTATATTACATTTACAAAACAAAACGATATACGGAATATCGGCTGCTCCGTGTACTTCACTTTTTAATGCACACATTGCACATATTACTAAACGGCCTCGTAGCAGCAGTAGCGCGTAGCAGCCACGCGTGTTCCTGAACGAACGCGCGGACGATCAGTAGTATAGTGTGTGCAGCAGCAGAGCAGCCAGCAGCAACAGCACAGCACAGTGGCGCGAGAGGTATGTAATAAAGCCAGGCTAGCTAAAAGAGTGAGCGAGAAATTCGCAAGCGTGTGCAGCAGCAGCAGCGGAGAGGACTATACACACATATACCCGGCTCGGGGTTGTACACTACTATACTATGTGTGCTATATACTGTACACAGCCGGTTTTCTACGCGCGCGCACTTGAGCTCGCTCACTCCGACTCTCGCAGCAGCGGCGGCGGTTAGCCCCCCAGCCTCCCTCTCGTAGCTCTCTCCCTACCCCTTCGTCTGGCATATATACACGCATACACACGCACAGAGAGCTTAATGTTTCGCGCGTGTACAGCCTAGTGACTGCGATGGTATACTATACCTATATAGTTACATTGTGCTTTTTATATGCATGTATACGATGACGAAGCTCGGCGCGATTTGACAGAACGATATGATTCGAGGCGAAAAATTCAAGACGTTTCATTTTCAACTTGACTTTGATCCGCGTGAGATAGATTATACGAGACAGGGGAGGGAGGGAAATTTTGCCCGCGCAAATATTAACAACGTCGCATCGCGACGCGACGCTATTATTAATAGTCTGCTCTGCCGTTGTAAGGAGCAACTCTGGTGAAACTTGAGGTTTTCTCCACTCGGTTCAAGCGATCAATTGTGGTATATTACGGATGTATATCAAGGAGCCGTTGCACAGTTTATCGAGTTATCCGCGCGCGATATCGTCGTTACTTATAACATCAAATATATATGAACTCGTTGCGGTGTGTGACAGCTATATGTAACGCGACACAATACGAAGACGATGAGAAGATTAATATACTTCACTATTCAGCCACCCTTAGTCGTTCCACAGGTATATGTACGAGAGACACATTTTTTGTTTTTTCTTTTTCACGTTCTCTGCATATAGATATAATATAAGCCAGAGAGAGCGACTGACGAGCTTTATAGCATTTGGGTCGACGTACATGTGTACACACAGTGGAGTAACGAGACTCTGTCTTGTTGTATTGGGTTTGTTTGATGTCGACGATGATGGGTATACACAATATTACAGGCGTGTCGAGGCTTTCTCTCTCTCTCTCTCTCTCTCTTACTCGATCGACGCTGCGAGACAGACGCGCGCGAGCGAATGGATGCATCCGTTGGATGATGCTGCTGCCGTCGCTGCTTCGGAAATTCACTGGAGCGCACACACGGCACACACACACGTGAGTATCATAGTTTATATATTATATCGAGCGTTGCGTGTATAGGTTATATATCGTCGGGAGCATACTGGTATGCTTATTTACCTCCTCTCGTCGTGTGCAAGGGCAAAAAACGTGTATATACCTATACATATGGAAAGCGATAGAGGAAAAAAAGGAATGTCGTTTTCATTCGCGCGGCAGATCGAACAATTAGGTTATATGAAATTTTTACCCCGAAAGAATCCACACGAATAATTGCTCTCGGGCTATCTGCTCTCTCCTTCTCGTGTAACAAGCGCAGCGCGATAAAAAAAGTTTCTCGTCCCGGACTTTTATTCCCCCGTCGTACTAGTACTGCAGCGTCCAGGGTGACTTTCTCGAGAGAGAGAGAGATGGAGCTCGTATAAGAAGAGAAGAAGATCCTTTTTTATGATTCAATGAACTTTTTCTTCGCAATGAATGTACTTTTTCTCCTTCTTACAGTAGTTATATACTTCGCGCTCTTTATCCACATAGAGCTAGCTTCTTCTTCTTCTGACCCTTGATGTCCGCGCGATTCATCAGCCTAAGTGAGAGCTCCGCAGCAATTAGCCAATTTTCCCGCTCGCGGCTTCGCGCGTACATATACATAAACGACCCGAAACTTTTTATTTAATTCCTCCTCTCCAGCGGCTGTGTGAGAGGTGTCCAACTATTGATTTATCCGCTGCTCGCGAGAATCGAATTTAACACGGTCGAGCGTCGCAACGCTCCGCGTGCAACGGATTATAGTACCGTAGGCGCGCTTTTGATCGCTCTATGCGCTATGCTTTTGATCACACACAACTCGAGCGAGCAATTATTCACGACGCGACGCGTACCTCCGAGGAGGATTGCACTTTGTGTGTCTCTCTCTGAAACGGTCCAGGGGCTCTTTACGAGATAAGAAGAAAAAAAAGAGAGAAGATAAAAGCACGCGGGTGGAAGACGAGGAAAAGGACAAAACGCGTGCAAGATGGTATGAGAGCTGTACAAAGAGCCGCACGCGCGGCGAGCGAGAAAAAGCTCCTTTTATTTTCTCCTCTTTGGGAGGAGAATTTTGTAAGGAAACTTTTAGTTCTAGCGCGTGAAGGGCAGAAAAAAAATTAATCAGCGCGCAGCAGCAGCAGCAGCATCGTCAGACCGAATTTTTCTTTCCTTAAGGGCGAGAATATCACGCGCGCGCGCCCGCCGCTTTTGTCACATTTTCAGCTCTCTCTCTCTCGCTCCCCGGTACGAGTTTAAGTGCTTTCGCGCATAATTTTCAGTTCTACGAGTCCAAACGCGCGACGTCCAATTCGGTGTGAAAATATTTTTTTTAAATTAATTTGAAATTTTCCAAGCTCGAGCGCTCTCGTTTATTCGTTGAATATTAATAGCCGTCATAATATCGGTATACGTGTCCGTGTCTGTGTTATAGTATTATACAGATATCGTGACGTCAATCACGCCATGAGACACATGCCCTTGGAACAATAGAGACGGCTCAGCTGCTGTGTATAAACGCGTGCGGGCAAGTGTTTGCTTTGTACAGACTTGCCGCAGCGTAGCGAGGAGCGAAGCTTCATTTCCGTCCTTATCGATACGTCGGCGCTCGACTCCGAGCTCCTCCTATTCATCAGCCGTCTCGCGAATTAGCATAGAGGCTCGGTATTGTATTAAAGTTTTTGAATTCCTTACAGTGGAATATATATATATTGTCAAGGTGTATTGTTACTTTGTTTCGTAATCGATATGCCGCCGAACTTTTGCCTACGTCCAGCCAAAATCTCAATGCCGATTGGTTATAATCAGATTATCGATATATAGATTATCAATAATTAGATCAATATGTATTCAAAATCCTATTATCATTTTTCAGGAAGGTGCTTTAACTTGTATACGATTATATTTACTTTACCACTTGCAGATTTCCACATTCGGGTACGTCGCCATCTAGTGGCAAAGGCTGTCTTTAATTCTGATTGAATTTTCATACGTTTTCGAAAAAATTAACTAATAAAATAAATTAGTATTAAAATATTAATTTTCGATTAAAAAATTTAATTTTTAGTAAAGAAAGAAATCGTTTTCGTTAGTTTTTGGATTAAAAATAATCTATGCAATTGAATTTTCATAAATCTTTTGAATCCCTATTGATACACTAATTTTCAACGAAGATTTTCATGTAAAAGTACCTTAAATAATATTCAGTATCAGTTACTTATTTAATGTCTGATGTTACATTAAATTCGAGTTTTTATCAATAGTTTATAGAGAGCATGTATTCTCTCGCACAAGTATCAAATCCAAGTTTTCGCTACACTCCGAAACTCGGCACTAGTCGCTTCGAAGGAAGTCGCTATCCCCTCTATTTAATCTTGATTCGAAAGTGTTAACTAAACTTTCCGAGTGCTGTGTACAAAGCTTTTATTTCGAATGCGCGCGCTGATACATGTTGCAGCTTTCGAGTGAATGGAGCCAAGAACAATGGGTGCGAGCTTCTTCGACGTGCTGTAATCTCCTCTCTTCAAAAAGTCACGCGAGTCGTTTTGCGCCAGGCAGCTTAATCGGGGGAAATCGCTATTGGCAATTCGCGAAGTTTTTTTTTGCGGATCGAGTGGGAAATTTTAAAATTGCTTACTTTCATAATTTAGTTTTCAACTTGGATAAAAAAATAATAATTTTTCGTACCAGCGCGTTGGATGTCTAGTTATACGTGAGCACGTCTGCCTCGAATCCCAACTTCTCTCAGTTGTAAATCGTCTAATTACATCAAAGGGAAACGAAAATGAATCAAGCGAATCGATGCTAGCTGCTATAGGGTGGTGGTACACCAACTCATTTATGCTTCTTAATTTATTATATAATTAAATAGTCAGAATCAGTAAATATATAGTGATTCTAAAAAATATCACATGCAAGTATTGCTGAAAAGACCATCGTTAGCCATCTATTGATGATTTGTCAAACTAAATGACATTACGAGTTTTGCTTAAAAATTTTTCTCGATACACCATCTCAAATCCAATACCTTTGTAGCGAATCGCTAAAAATAATCCATCCAAACACTGCGGATCACTCTTCGTCAATACGCGTTCATTATTATCATTTTTTCCCTCGTCTTTTTCTTCCTTTTTGCACGATCGAGTATAACGATCGAAAATTGTTTCCAATGCGCGACGCTACAACGGCGTCCGATGTACAGAGTATATAACTACGTAAGCCCCCGCCCGTGCAACACACGGGCAGCAATCAACGAAAGCACCCGCGCGTGCGGCACTTGGCTACTGCAGACTTCCATTAACGTTATAAACTCGCCCGATCGCGAGCAGCAGCGGCGGCGCTTACAGTAGAGCTTTATAAACGCGATAAAATCCATTGCACACGCAGGTATATATAAAAAGTAATAGCTATTCTATATTTTTACCCTCGCACAGTCGAACGATACGCGCGCACGGATTCCATATAACCGTCCATTTGCGCTTTTTCTCTTTCTCTCTCTCTCTCGTTCGTGTATCGGCATTACGCAATATGAGCCAGAGACGCGCGCGGCAAATCGCATCCATCGTCGAGCGAGATCGATAAATACGTTTCTTTATTATCCAACCCTTTCCACCCCGATGACAATGAAATGCTCCCACACCAACACCACCACCCTCTAATGCTACTACTTCCTCTTTTTTTTATAATTGCTATATTTAGAAAGAAATGAACGAGAGCAGTTGCGAGATTTAATTCTTCAAAGCATATTATTCGATTTTATTTCACAAAATGAAAGAGTTTCGTACAGAAAACTTAAACATTTATAACACACAAGAATCGTGTGTGTAGCGTCGTAGGTCATAACTTTTTTTTTATACGCTTACGTCCATTAAAATGTATACGACCCTCGAGAGTCAATATTGCTCATGCGTTAAAAATTATTATTTACTTTCTTCGTTTATTTGCTTTATTTTAATTTTTCGTTTATTTATTTATTTCGACGTGGTCAGTATTTACAGACAGATTGAGGACAGATTAGGAGATAGCACCTTATCATACAATAAAAGTAATTTGACAACGAATTCAAAGTACATATAGACTACAAGTATTTGACCTGTTTCATTGGAGGGAATCGAGACTTTGAATGTAACAATTAACATTAGGAATTTCGTTTGATTGACAATATATAAACACTTTTTCTTCGTCTTGCAGATTATGACATCTCACATTTGATGGGAGATGCATCGATACTCAATTACTATAATATAGTAGGAAAATGAATTATTGCACTGCGATATCAGACATTGATTCACCAGCCTGTCTTTAAACTTACGTATATATGTATAAATATTATATATTAATAAATTATTATATTCATTGACTGTGAATTGCTTTGTAATCCTAAAGTATAATTATTTAATTACATAAAAGCGCTTAAGATTGCAACGTTACGATAATTGATTTTCTTACATTTCTATATGACAATAATCTTAAATATTAGTTTCTTTTTTTTTTGTAAATTCACCAAACTCACAAAATATATGCTATCATCGTTGTGAATCGAGAAAATAATTTATCATTAATTCGTTATAAATATTTTTCAAAAAATTTCGAGCGAGGCGCACAGCAGATATACGCACACAATTTCATCGTATAGCGTACTCTCTCCTCCATTTAGACCCAGCACCTATTTTAGTGTTTTAATATTTTTTTTTTTTTTCGTTGAAATACGCTACACATAGAGATTCGCTTACACAACTACTATCACTAATGCGTTCGTGGAAAGGTCGATTGTCAAATATTGTCCTAGTCAAAACTCGACTCGGTTACGAGGAGAACGACGGTTGGCAGGGACTATTAACGAGGATGGGTGCGTCAAAATACACTTTGGGGTGCTGCGTTTCAGAGGTGACACTCCCGTGACGACTATTTAATTATGCAAAGTACATATTGTTACTTTTTTATAAGCTTTAAAAACTTCTTCTATTATTAATTTTTACATATTTTCCAACGATCGTTCTCACAAGATAGTCAATCAACCATTCCAAGTGTTAGGAAGCCGATAGGATTAAAAATAATCAATAAGTATATCATACGCTCATTTCAAATCACTCTTTCAAAAAAAAAAAAAAAGAGAAAAAACCTACAAAGAGAATGTAAAAAAATAAGAGGCTCTCGAGGACACATCTAGGCGGAGGACGAATGATTGGCAGTTATACACAAAAGGATTATCATGGAGTCTAGGGCGATATTGCGCTACGCAATATTATTCTCCAACGTGTATTGTTTGTATTATCGTGCCAGACTCAACAGTCCCACTCGCCGCAGCAGCAGAGTGTAAAAAATAATAAAAAAATAGTCAGTGAATTATTAGAATAATATATATATATAGGCTGCGAGTGGCAAGTGTCAAGTCCAGCACACTGTCGCGCGCGCGCGACCGTAACTCAGGATTTCTTCCTCGGAGCGAGGCGCTTGACTATATTAATTTTCACCTTCGAGCAAGCCGCGATAATAATTCATATAAAAAGGAAACGCTGAGTTGCGGGGACGGGGCGCGCGCGTTTTTTACTTTAAATGCACCGAATACCAAAATTTTTTCCTTCAATTTTGCGCATTCGCGTTCGAAATATATATCCTTAAAGTCTTTTACGACGCTCTCTCCGTAGAGAAAAGAGAGAGGGTCAATTTCGAGAAAAGTTAAACACATTCGCGCGTACGTGTATGTAGATTCAGAAAAGACACCAGTGCAGAAGGCAGTATTAGGTGCGATAGAACGAAAAAAATTGACTCGAGCCGTAAATAATCTCCTTGCTCGCTTTTAACGACTGAGAAACACGACTTGAAGAATGCCGCGCAAGGACGCGCGAAAAATTTTCTTCTCGCTCGCTCGCTCACACACACACTCGTACACTCACTGCACACAGACACAGACACACAAGCGCTGCCCACGTACAAGTCGTCGTAAACATTGTTAATCAAGTACGCGTCGTGCGAAGCTTAATTTACAACCCAGCGGCAACCGGTCGTACATTTCATTCTTTTCTTCTGTTTTTTTTTTCGTGTCTAATAAGCTACGCTCCTATATCTGCATCTCCGGTTCCGAATCGTCCTGGAACCATCTGGCCCTCTGATGCCTGCTCGAAGCAGCAGCAGCAGCAGCAGCAGCTCCAGGCCCAGCAGCGACACCGGACGGACCCGCTGTGTTGCTCGACTGAATCTCGCTGTAGGTGGCCACCCTGCGCTGAATCTGTCCGCCGTCTGGCGTCGCCTCGGCGGTGGACTCCTGGAACGACGAGACCTCGCGCCTCACCGGCCTCGGTGTGGTCTCCGTGGAGCTGGGCTCGTCCCAGTTGGGCAGATGCTGCGGCGCCTGCACGCCCCAGTGCTCGGTGAACTCCGAGCCGGAGCGCGCCAGGCTGGGCTGACTCAGTGAACGGACTAGTGAGTCGCCCTCGAAGGACGATAGGCTGGTCTGGTCGTCCCGGTCCATGCGGGCGAAGTCGCGCACCGTCATCTCGGACATGGAGCGCAGATCGGCCTCGCTGCCACCGCGCGTCGTCGAGCTCAGTTTCCTGTTCGCAACGATATCGTTTGTTATTTTTCAGAATCAAGTTAAGGGGAGTCATACAACAATTCATTACTCTTTGGCATTTTTGTGATATTTATACATTTTCAACATAAAATTGACATCTTTGAGTCCTAAAAAAGGTGGAAAAAATTTCAGAATAGGCCTTTGCATCTAAAAATAGCTTATTTTTGCTATTTTAGCATTTTGGCCCTATGCGCAAGGTTCAGATCAGAGTTTTTGATTGATTAGGGTTATAAAAAAGTTAGTACACCAACAGATGCGAAAAAAACAAAAAATAAGAAAATTTAATGATGTTTTTGAGCACATATTAAATATTAAAACTAATATAAAGGTCAAAATCAAAATTCAAGAAAACTTGGCCCATAAAGGGTACTTTAAAGAAGACTTTGCTCCTTACCGAAAGTCACTACCCCATTAACTCTGATCTGAACCTTGCGCACAGGGCCAAAAAGCTAAAATAGTAAAATAAGCTATTTTTACAACTTTTTCTACATTTTTTAGGGCTCAAAGATGTCAACTTTATGTTGAAACTGCAGATTGACATTAAACTGTGATTTATATTACAAAAATTCAAAAGACGAGTGAATTGGTGTATGACTCCTCTGAAAATTATTCAGTAAGCAAGAGGACAACCTACCTTATTCTATTACCGCCCACGTTGACGGTGGTGCTCTGCCTCAGGTGCTCCTGGCCGTCCACGTCGTTCTCGTACTCGTACAGGGTGGGCAGCGACGATCTCCTCGACCTGTTGTCCCAGTCGCCGCTGGCCTTGCCGCGCTTGTATCGCTGGCCGCTCTTGCCGTTGGACGAGGACGAGATCGAGGGCGGCCGCTCCGGATAGCTGACGATCCTGATGATGACGTCCCAGGCGTCGGGCGAGAACAGATCGGTGTACCTCACGTCCTTGCGGATCAGCTCGAAGTCCTCCTTGATGAACGCCTCGGTGAGGAGTTTCCTCAGGGTGCTCTCCGTGGTGATGATCTCGCGCCATCTGGTTCTCTCCTCGTCGCTCAGCTCGTTGTGGTACTGAGGTTCGAGCGGTCTCTCGAGATTGTACCAGCGCTCGGTTATTTCGGTCTCGCTGGTCATCTCAGCCCTGATGGTGAACGTCGGCTGGATGTGCTCGTCGACGATCGGCTCTTCGGGAGGCTTCGAGGCCGTATCGAGGGTAACCGTCAGATTCGACGCCGAACTCACGTCCGAGAAGTTCTCCCACTCTGGTGGCCCCGATGGGCCACTGTCCTGCGGATAGTTCCTGATGGTGACGTCCCACTTGGGATTAGGCAACTCCTTCTGCTTGGCGTGGTACTCGGTGATCTGTCGCCGATGGCGCTCGATGTCCTCGATGGTTCGCTTCTCGGTGACGGTTCGCAGAAAGACGTCGTCCACCTCGTGGGTCGTGATCTCGGGTCTGCGGGGAGCGACCACGGGCTCCACCAGGGGCTCCACTCGTTCCCTGGTCTGCTGCTCTCGATACTCCTGAGTTAGAAGATGACTGTCGGTTAGATTGGAGTTGGGGCCGTGATTGGCCGGTGGCGCCAGCATGCTGGCCACTCGGTATTTAGCGTGAGTAGAGTCAGTGACTTCGGTTAGCGATCTCGTGTCCGTCATTTCGGTGTTAAGCGATGTTAGTGATCTGGGCCGATGGAGCAGGCCGTCCTGTATCAGCTCGGTGACGCTCGTCTCGCGCTCGGCCTGCTGCTTCCTCAGTATTCTCGAGTACACCGGTGGCGTCTGCTGCCTCGAGCTGCCCTGGGGCGGCGGCGCATGCAGCTCCGGGGCGTAGGAAAAAGTTGTTAGGCGCGGTATCGTATCATTAGTGGTGGTAGTCGTGGTAGTGGTTATGCGGCTGGACTCCTCGCGCTCGAGTATGGTGGTTAGATTGCGCTCCAGAGCGACGCTCGTCTCGGACTCGGACGGCAGCGGCGAGGGCGGCGGGGGCGCGTGCTTCACCCGCATCTGTACATCGAATTTAGGTTGTTGCTGTTGATGATGATGAAGATTATGATGATGTTGTTGTTGTATTGGTAAGTGATGAGGATTATGATGATGCTGATGGCGAGATTGATGCGAGATTATTCGCGAGGCAGTTACCGCTGTGCTCTCCACCTCGTTGATCGTCTCGGAGTAGAGGGAGCTCGAGGCGCGCTGCTGCTCGACCTCGCGATGCACGAACGCCTTGGTCTCGTACGAGCCCGCGGATGACACAGGCAGGGAGCGCTCCTCGTCGACCTGTGTGGGGGTGTCAGAGAGAGAGAGAGACAATTAATTGTTAGGGGTCTTTTTATGTTTGTATTTTATACAGCATGCTATTAAAGTTTGATTTTTTGTATAATATGTACATGACACTGAAAAAAATCTCAGGGGTAGATTACAGCTACCCGTAAAAAAATTTTCAGTGTGGTCTGTGAATTAAGAATGAAAAAGTTAGACGTGCATAAGATTACGCATTACACTGAATCTTTGATCGAATTATTATTTGCTAAATCTACTTTTGCGTATATGATTATTTCACGAATGATCTTGGGTGAAGTATCGTGATTGTTATATATCGATTACAAAAATCTCTCGAAACAATTGCGCTTTCGAGAGATCGACACATTCAATATAATTGATTGGAAGTAATTCAACGTTACCCCATCGGTCTGCGTATACATAATAAATCGTCGTACGTAATCCTACGAGACAAACATCATCAGAGAGTAGAGTAAAGTAGAGCATTGAGAGAGAATTTAAAAAAAAAATACAAGCGACGACGTCAAAAAGAATCGATCAATTACCTCCGAATGGCTCTCGCTCGGATAATCGCTGGGCAGCGTGTCGGACTGCTCGACGACCAGGTGGGCCTCGCTGCCGTAGGTCTGCTGGGTGCCGATGATCCGCGGTATCTTGAAGTCGTCGAACATGGAGATGCGACTGAGCGCCGACGAGCCCGAGATCTTGGTGATCTCCGAGCCGGCGAAGGTCTGCCGATGGATCACCGAGACGGGCCTGCGCTTCAGGCACATGTACGAGCAGCCCAGGCCGGTGATCAGCAGCGCCATGAACAGCAGCGTGCAGATCAGCAGGAGGATGTGGAAGCCGTTCAGTCCCGACGCCGGTGGTGGCCTATAGAGTAGAATCGAGCGCGAGTTTAAGCGAGAGTGAGCAAAAGAGAAATAGAGAAATACGAGAGAGGAAAATGTATGTGCATTTTAGCTTTGTGTGTAGCACAGCGCAGCGTATATAATGTATGTTTTTCTGCCGCTGCTGCGGCACAAGAGATCAGCGTTTAACGCGAGAACATTCATGGAGAGGCAACGAAGGTGTAATTACGTTCGGCTTGATGATTACGTATCTCGCGTGTATATGTGGAGCATTATAAAGCCGTGCCGAGTTATTTTAAGATTATTAATGGCTTTTTAAACTTGATGAGTACTTATATATATACGTACTGCGTCGAGGTACATAGAGGCAGTTTTACTTACTGAATAATTTTACTCGAGTTTCGATAAGGAAAGTACATGGTATACCCGCGTATATTTTACGATTAAAATTGAATTTTCCATACGCAACATGATGCGCTGCTCGCGATCGATTAAAATAATGTCAATAAATATTTCTCGCTCGCTCTCGTGCGTGCGTGCGTGTCATTATATTATAATATACTCACTCGGTGGACTCCCGATGGGCAATCAGGGGACCCGGTTTTTCCGCCCTCGCCGGCGGATAGCGACAGACGATGGTGATGACCTCGTCGCCGTCCATCTCCACCGCCGGATGGAAGCGCACCACGATGTTGTTGGTGAACACTCGGGGCGGATCCTGCACCGTGCCGCAGCCCTTGAGCGGCAACTCGATCCTGGCCGAATTGGCCCCTCGGCCCTTGGTGATGCAGGCGCTGAAGCGATCGAAGTCGGCGTAGGCCAGGCCGTAGAACGGCTCGGCGAACATGAGATCGACCTGCATGCTGCCCTGCGAGCAATTCAGAAAGGCCTTGGTGCGGTTGAGATGGATGTTGGGCAGGATCTCGTTGAGATTGGTCACGCTGCCGTTGAGAGTGGTGTAGATGGGCAGGCCGATCTTGTCCACCTGGTCGAGGGTGTTGCCGGCCTCGCGCGACGGAGCATCCCCGTCGACGTTGCCGCCGATCTGTTGCTGGTGCTGGCTCGCGTCGATGTGCTCGATCGCCCCGGCCTCGGTCGTCGTGAAGCCATAGCTCAGCAGCAGCAGCGGGAGCAGCAGTGTTAGTTGTGGTAGTAGTAGCGGCCGCATCGTAATAAGCCTATATAAAATAATAAAGACAAAAAATGTTATATCCTGTGCGCGCTAAAAACATGCTTGTCGAGCACGAGAAAAATGGAAAGATAATAAAAAATAAAAGTATAAGAGCGCGATAGGAATTCCTCCGCACTACTTAGGCTACATTACTACGTATATAACATTGTGCACTTTATCCCGTGTAAAGAGCTTGTGTGCGCTGTGTGTCGTGTGTAGAGGATGAAAAAAAGCTCTGTATATAGTATATGCACACCATGAGTGTGTGTGTGTATAAGAGCCCATACATAAAATACGCGGAGAGATAAGATCGCCGATGCAGCGCGCGCAACTTTCAAAGTCCCTCGACGCCGCGGACTTAAACTATAGCTTTTAGCGCCCGATTTTTCTTGAGAGTCGCGCGCGCGACGCGACGCGACGCGCTAGGAGGAGGATTTTCATATAGTCCCTGCGCTGCAGCGTGGGTATACTCGTGAAATATGATATCGTATGGGGTTTCTCCTCGCTGTCGTATATAGAGAGGGCTCGAGGAGCACAAATAATGGCGTATAGATACGCGGGGTTCGGGCGACGGCAACAGGTGAATTGACATCGCGCGTGTAAGAAACGATCGTGGACGCGTGCATGGCAGGCACCAAAGTATCTCGTCGTCGTCGTAGCTCGGGGGGGGGCTATTGTGGTGGTGGTGGCGGAGCGTATAGGCGTGCGGAAAAACGCCGATCTCCGATAAAAGAGACGCGATCTCGCTCTTGTATTATATACGACTGACCGAGAGTAAATATATATAAACGGAATGGCGACACCTCGACGTCGGACTCGACTTGCATAGCAGCTCTTTGAATCACATCTTTCCGAGGTTATGCGATTTCTAATGTAGCAAACAGTAAATTTACGAACGAAGCTTGTTCAAATTGTAACGGTTGCGGACTTGGCGCTGGTGTGAGATGGGAGCTTGGTGGGACAAATACGCGCGAAATTGTCGTGACTTTTATTATTGTTCGTTAAATTTTGAGTCAGTTGCTATTATTCATTCAGCAAAGCCGTTGGCAGAGCCTTTTCGCTCTGGCCTGCCAAGCTCCGATATCACGTCAGCGTCAACGCTTTGGTGCCCAACCAATTTACTTGTAACTTGTCAATTCGAAGTCAAAAGTTTTTTTTTAATTTAATAAATATAGATTGTTGTTTTTTTTTCTTTGTTAAAACGGAGTGCACGAATTTCTTATCGCCCGGATTCATCTTCATTGTCAAGTCAAAATAACGTTTCTTAACTTGACTATGTTTGACTTATACTGTTATTTTGACTTTGTCACTTGCAGATTTACAAATAGTGGTACTCGCCATCTAGCGACGAAGACTGGCTTTGATGATGATTGACTTTTCATAAATTTTTTTCGAGCAATTAATGCACGACAATCGACATTAAAACATTAATTATTAATGAAAATGTTTAAATTTGCGTAAACATTATAATCCTTTTCGCTCATTTTTTCATTAAAATAATACATGTGATTTCATTTTCATGAATTTATTATGTAGTTATGAAAAAAATAAATCGGTATTGATACATTAATTGTAACGAAGTTTTCATCGATGATGCTTGTGTGGTAGCATAAATACGATCAATTAGGTGTAGTGCATACGCACTACGTATACCCCCAGGTTTCCCTTGCCCCACAGGTCCTCGGGCCTGGGCAAATGCGAGACAGTAAGGAGGGTATAGTTGTATTATCTTCCTGCGCACGGGCTCTAAGCCTCCTGCAGGCACTTCTAAGAAAAAGGTGTAATACGAGAGAGGAAAAATTACAAAAAAGATGTAGATATATTTTTTCCTTATACAACTAATTTTGCTTTTCCATTTGCACATTTACTGATACAGGTACTCGCCATCTAGCGGTGAAGAATGGCTTTAATTATGCGCTATACATAACAAGTCATGAAAAATTTGTATCATTGCTATTTTATCAAAACCGTTCTTTGACTCGTACAAATATGTTTACTTTGCCACTTGCAAATATAAAATCTTTTTTGCTTATTTTTGCATTAAAAATAATGTAAGCGATTAAATTTTCAGGCGTTTGTTGCGCAGCTTACGGGAAAAAATAAATCAGTATCTGATGCATTAATTTTCAACGAAGATTCAACGTAAACTTAGATTGGATAAAATACATTATCGATTTTTTTCATTTTAATATTTACGATTTTACATAGAACCCGTATCAAACTTAAGGTTCTTTTCAGCATCGCAATATACAAGTATAAGTTAAAGCTCCTTTTATTACATTGTAATTCCGCAACTACCAATGACTTTCACTCTCTCATCCCTTTTTCTCCATTTCCTTCGCTCGCTCAACTCGTCTTTGTATATCAATATCGGAGAGGATAATTGAATTTCCCTCGACGATACGCGACATCGACGACCGATAATTACATTATACGGCTCGCGCCAATTTCCAGCGACACGTTTCCGAAAAAAGCTCCTCTTTGCCCGTTTTTGCCCCGGCACTGACAGAACTTGTATATCTATATATAAAGCCGCGGTCGAGCTCTCACATACTTGCACGCACACCAACACTCACACACACACACACACACACACAGATGTACAAGAGCGTAAAGTTCCTTTTTTTTTCGACTTTATGATACGTCAAGGTCGTTCTCTTCATAAGTACACGCGAGCGGCGGGCCTCGCTTCAGTCCATAAGGAGCGTAAAGAGCACAGAGCACAGAGCGCCGAGAGCCGCATTTGCGCGCGCGCGTCGATTATCCTTTAGCCGCTGCTGCGTCGTTGTGTGTTGATGCTGTATACATACTCTGCGGCGGCGGCGAGCGTGTGGGCAAGCGCGCGCGCGCGCGGCGGACAATGAAGAGTACATAACCCAAGGATCGCTATCTCGAGCTTTTTTTTTTCCTCTTACTCGCCTGCTTCTTTTTTTTCTCTTTTTGTATCCGAGGCGGATTCTATAATACTCCCTTTTGACTTATCGGCAGACAACTAAGGCTCTCTTTCTTGGGCGGTTTTTTTTTTCTTAACTCTCTGTACACACATACACACGAGGAGCTGCTCTCCGTATAGCACAGACACACACAGTGTGCTCCGAGTCTCTCTCTCTCTTATGCTCTTATATACGAGGTATATAAGCAAGGATTATCGTGGAATGTAGACATGATTTTTAAAACTCTACTTCTTCAAGTGTGAGAGATGAAAGAGGCTTTCGCGAAGAGGAGAGCAGCAGCAGCAGCAGCAGCTCATGAGAACTTGCGCCAACTCCTCCGTGTGTGTATGTGTGTGTGTAAGTGCACGGACACGGAGTCTTTTCTCTCGAGGAGAACGAGAAGGTGAGCGATTATTTTTAGAACTTGGTCGTCTTCGGACTTACGGGCTGCTCTTCTGCGATGTATAAGGGGAAAAACAAAGACATCTTTTACCCTTTCTCTCTCTCTCTCTCTCTCTCTCTCTCTCGAAACGATAATACCCGTGATTTTATATGCCAACGCAAAAGACGCGCGGGCGCGCGAGCCACGGTATTATGCATACAGACGCACGTATGCAGCGCAGACACGCGTCAATGTTATTTTTAACCATTTTTCTTTCTTCGCCAGTAAGCCAAAGGATATACGCAAAGACACAAGAGAGTGCGCAGGAGGCAAAGAAGCAACGCATTATTATATACTTGGTATAAGAGCGCGAGAAAAAAAAAGTCAGCGAAGAAATAATAAAAATAAAAAAATAAAAAAAGCCAGCATCGATCTTGACGACCTACACGAGCGAATAAACTTGAATATGTATGCGCGCAATAGCGAGTTTCCAGTTTATAGCAACAGCCTGATCGTGCGCGTGTGTGGGTGTCCGACACCGTTCTCCACTATTGGCTCTTTTTCTTCTTTTTCTTTATAACTTCCCGCGCGATTACGTGCGTGTATGTATGTACACATTTATATACACGCGTATACATACTTTGTGCGCATCGAGAGTGAGCTCGGCGCGACAACGTCGACGACACCTTTTGTATACGAATGCGCGTCGAATCGACGGTTTTTTTAAAATATATCTTGTAAATGTCTCGTGCAAACTCATTGACACTTCTAGCACGAGATGCCAACTCTCGCGGCTTCATTGTACGTATTGTCGCGCAAGGGGAGCTCTTGAAGAGGATGAGTGCTTGTTACACCACGGTTCGTTGCATTTATTGACAGAACTGAGCTTTTCCCCTTTTGATTTCTGACAATTTTGGCATGCGCCATCTAGCGGTAACTCGTGTACCAATTGGTGCTTACTTTGGTGTATAACGACGAGCGGCTACACAAAGTTCCAGAAGAGTCCTGCAACGCTATGTTATTTAAAGAATTGCCATTGTTATAGTTTTGGAGAGTATAAGTGTACATATTTTATTACGTACGCAATACACTAATTTTATCTCTTTCAGTTCTTCGTCCACCCGAATGTGACTATCGATACACTTGCCCCGAAGGTAAGCTCACTCGCGCGAGTGTGTCGCACCGAGCTCGTTGACCAATGCCTATCTAAATGCAGGTCGAGCTTTTTTTTCCTGTTTCGAGCCGTGCACCGATCTGTGTAGCTTACTTTTTTAAGAGAACGGCTGAATTGCGTGTATTCGACGCGCCGCGCGACTCGGCGTGCATAATTACATTATATATTCAAAATAGAGTCAGGGACGGCGAAGAATTTCTGCGTCTGCGTTGTTTTGCGCAACGGTGACACGCAGCACCGAGCAAAGTGTCATAAAAGCTCTCGAAAAAGTCTCAGCGCGATCGTCTTCATCACACATTCGATCTCACGCGCACACAGACCACTTAGCACTCTGTTACAGGTTCGCTTGCGTGCGATCGGACCTCTCGATATTAAAGCAGCGCATATTACGATCGGCTTTCCGAGCAGCAGCTGCAACTCTCCGCCGTTGTTGTTGTGCTCGCTGCGTTTAATACGACTCGCAGGCTACGTTCGCGCCCGAGAGAGGAGACCGTTAGGATCGGCGAGCTGCGCGCGCGATGATCGGTATATATAGTATGCGCCGCTCCCTTTACGCATTATAA
The DNA here is from genome assembly GCA_902732785.1 of Trichogramma evanescens. Taxonomy (NCBI): domain Eukaryota; kingdom Metazoa; phylum Arthropoda; class Insecta; order Hymenoptera; family Trichogrammatidae; genus Trichogramma; species Trichogramma evanescens. The sequence goes on along the minus strand of CACVKI010137995.1, from coordinate 41,065 downwards.
CACACACACATACATACATAGCTCGTCTATCTATCTATCTCTATATGTACAAGTGGTAGCTCGCATGCCTATGCTCTCTCTCTCTCTCTCTGTATACGGTTAATTCGCACCGTAGGGATGTATATAATGCCTTTTCAACGGGCTGCCGTTAACTCTCTTTCTCCGTCCGACTTTATATTGTACGTTATATATACAAATATATAAATATATGTGCCCCGTGCTGGCGAATGGACCGTGGACCAGTAGTATTTAGGCGCGTACGGCACATACACGTACACGCATCAGGCATGATTAGATGGTAATTTAATGGATAAAAAGAGAGATGCTTTAGTTCGCGGATCGTTAAGCTCGCCTGATTTTTACTTGGCGAGTGCACCTCATTACGCTATGATGCAATATGTATACGCGCGCACATTCTCGCTCGTTTTTAATTCTTCATCATTGGGGCTCGCTCGAGCGTTATAATTACGGGCCCGCCGTCGCCTATACTCCGCGATGCCTTGCAGTGGGCCTCGTACATATGCTAACGCGACCATTATAACGCGCGCGTGTGTGTCGATAAAATGTATATATTTATTTATTCGCGTTCATTAACGCGCTGCGCCAAGAATTCATTTGTGTTCCAGGCCATTTGCATCCGCGAATGCTGGCCGTTATAAATGTAAGTATACACGCTATTTTTTTTTCCGCTGCTGCTGCTGCTGCCGAGCACTCATCAGCGCGGGCGCGATGCAATTTCGATTCGTGCACATGCGCGCGCGCGCATACATTATATCGGTTGAAATCACGCCGCAGTTATACCATACCCAGGCGCGCGTGCGTCGTATTGTAAATTCGATGCTTTTTTAAAGAGCGAAGCGCAGTATACGCTACAGTACTTGTGCATCTCGAGCGAGAGAGAAAAGCTGCACACGCTGGACGCGCCATGAATATCGAATGCGCGCGAGGATGGCGACGTCGCGCGTATACAAGAGAGAGACTTTAATGGATTTAGTTACGGCCGATTTATGAATTCGTAATTTTCCCCTGGATGGCACATGGAACTGCACAGCGAACTCGCTATAACGTAGACATTGTTTCGCCCCGGTACTATTACGCTGCCGCCGTAGTGGATCGCAATGCGCGTACCGAGCCTTAACGATAATATCGAAAGCAGCAAAAAAAAAAAAAAAAACTAGATCTCGCTCTATATAACGTCCGATGCAGTGCAGTGCAACGCAATGTTTGTGATGTAAAAAGTCCTGCGCTCGTGTGCGTATTTATTATATATATACGGTACATATAACGCAATGCACGCGTATACACGATCGCGAGCATGGGAGAATAAAATGTAGGACTCGAGAGCGATACGTGCCCGCTGATAACCATGCAAATGTGTAATATTCGCTCCTCCCTCCCTTCCTCCTTTCTCGTTAAATCGCATTATTTTATATTGATATGTATGAATATGACATCTGTGTGCATAAATATGTTTTACGCTTGAATGTGTGAGTAAAATTGTGCATATGCGTCAAAGAACTAGTGCCGATGATGAATTACGCAAAATCATCTCTCTCTCACAAGAGAACGGAATTACATTTACACTCGCACTCGCACACACTTATTCGTCACTTAACGCAGCGCTAAAAAGATAAATAGTCATTGCGCGATACACTCGCACGTACACCACTGGCCGACTGAGCCTGTTATTATTGACGCTGTGTGTAGTGGATCGCACGTGTGTACATGCGTACCACCGGATACCTGCGCTCCGCGCGAGTGTGATTTATTTAAATTTAAACACGAGTATTTCTGGTGTAAAGTGCGGACCATATTGCCGAACGTATGTACGAGCTGTCGGCGCGGGGCTTTCGGGCGTTATAATATTATACGACGATGATGAAAATTTACTTGCTCAATAATAACGAGGTTCGCGTAATGTGCTTGTAGCACTTTACACATACATATATTGATTTTTCACGCGCGTAATTTTCGTGGCGCGCGAAAACAGATATTATATTATAATATAGGAAGTCGATTTTGTACGCATTTATAAATTCGTGATGTAACCGATCTCTCGATACCAAAAGCTATATACTTATGTACGAATATTATATATTCCGAGTGAGCTGCTACTGCTGCTGTGTAATCGCTCAATTAGTCCGTGAGTAAACACGATCGTACGTAGCAGAGCGCGCACTCGTATTATTACGCGAATATTTCCTTTCGCTTGACCCCGCGAAAGCGCAGAAGGACGAGTACACATGGTAGTGTAGTGCGCGCGGCTTAAAATCGTTACGCGCCGAGGAGGAGGAGGAGGAGGAGGGCGCGCGATCATCCATCAAGTTGCGTATACGTGGCGGCCACCCGCGAGCCCGCGCGTCATCATCAACATCGTCGAGAACCAAAAAAAAAAAAAAAAACAACAACATCACGTACTCGAGTTGCATCGTGGAAAAAGAAAAACAGTAGGGGGAAAAAAAGGCCACGAGGTTTTGTGCTCGATGAAAATGAAAATGATAGCTATATATGTACGTACGCGTATAGATAGAAAAACATTGTACCGCGAGATCGTCGTACCTTGGTATTAGCCTCTTTGGCGTTTTACACTTGGTCTTCTTGTTTTTTTCTCTTCTTCTTCGTCTTCCGCTGCCCTGCCTGCGCACGCCTGGTTATTAATGAAGCTCGCGGCCTGGCTCGTTCTGCCAGCAGCTACTCTCATGGGGGGTGGGCGAGAGCCTCTCTCTCTCTCTCTCTTTATTGTTCGCTACTTGGGACGACGCATCGCTGCTGCTGCCTCTCTGCAAAAGTCAATTAACCACATAATGATTAATAAAAAAGAAGCGACTCGAGCATTATTATTAAAATATCAGTTGAATATTATCGCATTATTATAATTTATGATTACTGCGCTCTCGAAAAGCCGAAAAGTCTATGCTTACGGCTCGCTGATGTAACGCGTATACGCATTATAATAGAATAATGATATATCCTTCATAGAGTAAAAAAAAAACCTCGTGGCTTGGCTCGCGCGTTGTATAATACACACAACCCAGCGCAGCACCAAAGGAAGTCACGATTCGTCACCGGTGTTAAGGAAGAGGAAGAAGAAGAAGAGGCGCACATAATGAACATTAGGCATAGAGAGAGACTAAACAACTGCACACACAGCGCACCTACATAGAGGCACAGACAGACAATACAAACTACTATAATATGTGTGCAAGGCTCAGCTCGTCCTTCGCTACTTCCGCCGCGTATAATATGACGCGCTCACTCCTTGTTTTATATATTATATATTGTGTATATGAGAGAGCTTGTACTATTATACAGAATAGATATGTGCGTTTTGAAATATAGCCATTGGAAACTATTTAATTAGCCGCGTTACGGACATTAAAAAGTGCCCTCGAGCTGCCTAGCTGCTGTTGTCTATTTCTTCTGATATAATAATTGCGCAAAATTTTTCGTTAATTGGCTGCAGCATTATAAGCCTCGTGGAGAGAAAGAGAAAGAGAGCAACGAACGACAGACGGCGGCTCATCATAATCGATGCGATGACGAATAGTTGGGCATTTTCTCCGAACGGAGCTCGGCAACTCTCTTTTCTATACACACACACACACACTCGCAGATCGTCATTATCATCATTATCATCCCCTGCCACGCAGAACGATCCGCAAGTGTACTGTATAGTCCGAGAGTCGTGCGATATGTCTCGAGCTTTGTTAGCGCGGGAAATGCCCAGCCGTAGTCACCGTCGTCGCCGCTGCTAAGCTCGCCGCGCAGCGGAGGATACGTTTTCCGTGAATCAGTGGCAATGATCGCGGGAAGTCATTATAGATTATGAGTCGAGGCAGTCTCTCGTAGTATACAGGCACAGGATGCGTTGATGAAAGACCTTCGTGATTTTTACACTGCGCTGCTGCCAGTATAGGCTTGTAAAAGACACGCGGCGCTGTATCTAGACCCATCGGCATTCGACTGAAATATTTTGCACGAGCCAATAAAGATTTTATTTGCTGCTGTTGCTGCTGCTCGGCGCGCGTTTTGTATGCGTTTTATGTGCGTTATACTTGTACTATATAAATACATCGCTTCGCGAGAGGCTTGCGTGCATTAATCAAATGGCGACGATCGATTGACGAAATATATCGATTTTCTCTCGGCGCGCGGCTCGAGATACAATACCCGCCGTACATTCGATCCCTGGTATTAGGGACCATATGCAACGACCGACTACGACGCGGACTTTGAGAGGGAGAGAGAAGGTATCGAATTATTCAAACAATTTGCGACCTTGGCATACGTAAAACCGAGCGCATATATATTTTTCAAAGACAATCGATACGTCGAGCCCCGCGATACGTATATATATATACGTGCAGTGCACAGCTTTACAGCACAACACACATACCTATCGCACAGAGACAGCCGCGAGAGTAGCACAAGCCAACTGGGCGCACTGTCCGACGTTATGCTTTGCTGAAATATCTTTATGGCACATACGCGTTGTAAATTTCCACTTTACTCCCGTTCGCGCGTACTATATGTATATATACGTGCAGAGGAAAAACAACAACAATAACAACCCTTTTAACCTTGGAAAAGTGCGCGATAATAATATGGCGAATATCATTAATCATTGCTTTAAAGCTCTCAGGCTTATGGCGCTGTGTGTGCCTTTTTTCCTCCTCTTTCTCTCTCTCTCTCAACAGCGCGCAAACGTAAAATTGCTGCAGCTGAAATGTATATATGTATAAATCGAAGTATGCGCGCGTTCCTCAACAAAGCTTATATATGTGCGCGCGCGGCAAAGGTACCTACACTATCTATGCACTTCTCTTTGAACAAGTGCGTGCGCTCGAGAGAGAGAGAGAGACTTTCATTGGGCCATTACTCATTCGAGACGATCTTCTCTCTCCATAGCTCGGCCGAACGAAGAAAAGGAATACGAAATTTTGCTCCCTTCTTCGGGGGGGACGAGCTGCTGAACGTATATAAAAATGCCAGAAAAAGAGCTCGATTAAAGCTCGCAAATAACAAGTTTCTAATGACCCGCGGTAAATTTTTCCTCTGTCCTCCGGCGAAAAACACGCGACTCTAGCCGCGCGCCAATGACCAATTATTACACGCGGAGATACACGTCACTCCGCGCTAAGCAGGTATTTTAGGCGGCCATTCAATATTTCAATGGGAAAGCACATAATATTTAAGTCTTTAGAGTGTGTTCTTCAAGAGTGCCACTGATTGATGGACTATGAATCAGAGAGAGGCACATCGAGGTCGCGCGCCTATTCATTTGAATGACAATGGGGGACCCAACAAACGACCACACGATGACAGTAAATTAGATTTAATGATTCAGCTCGCGAGAAATTCAAATTCCTTTTTCTTCTTCTGCATTAATAACGTATTTGGACGAGTATGTGTTTTGCAGTTTTTCAGGCAATTTTAGCCGCGCGTGCCTGCTGTCATAACGCGGGAGTAAAAATATACGATACGTACGTATACGCGCGCTTATATTCCATGAAAAAGTTATACAATTGATCGTGCGCGTATGTATAACGCTCAGAGACACACACACCGACACAAGGTTAAGCCACTCTCGTGCTGTGCTGTGCTGCGCTGCCGATGACTGTGGGTGGAAATGCTTATTAGCAGAGCCGAGTTTTGCTGACGCATATTCGCATACGTTATGACGACTATAGGCCGCACGCGTATATATTTTCCTAGCAGGTAGGAGATGGACGAAAAAAAAAATCTCACCTGCGATATTATATGCGTTTGCTCGCAAAAATCAAAGACGTTTGCGAGTCGATAAGCTCATTTTCTCAAAGAGCACGAAATACGATCTTTTTTGTACCTCTCCTCCTGCTCCCGATGCCTCGATGCCTTCGTTTTGTCAAGCTTCTTTGACAAAGACGAAGCGCGCGCGCGCGCGTCGAGTGAATATTTTTCCGCAGCTTTTTTGTTTTGTTTTATTTTTTGTCGCGACTCGTCTCCGTATACATTCAGTATCGTATACGTTTGATCATCTTCTCTCAGCGACGACGACGACGACGACGACGAGGAAAACAATGCAAAAAGCTATAGGGCTGCTGCTGCCGTTGGAAGGAGCAAAAAAGTAATCTGCGACAACGACGCGCGACCTTGTCTTTCTCTCTCTCTCTCTCTCGCTCGCTCTTGACTCCTCTATTTATCCCTTTCGCTCGCGGGGCACACTACTACACAACGAGCGCGAGAGAGAATTTACGCGAGATTTTGCGATATATATACAAATACCAGAGTACGTGTTGTTTTCTGCTGCTCCTTTTTTTGCCCTCTCTCTCTCTCTCGCGCGTGTGTTTGCTCGCGCGCGCCTTCTGTTTTTTTCACTCCGTCTTTTCTTTTTTCTTTTTTTTTTTTTTTTTTTCAAAGACCGAAGGGGAGGATCCGGTTGACGACACGGAGAGCCGCCGAAGAGGCATAGAAAGACGAAGAAGAAGACATCATTTGGGCTCCTCTCGTGAGTGTTGCAGTGTGTGCCCCCTCGCAGCAGCTCACTCTCGTTTTATCGATCTGCGCGATCGAGACGTCTTTATACACACACACACACACATACGTATATACATTGTGTCCAAGGTTAATGTGTGTACATTTAGTAGAGACATTTAAATTTGTTGCGCGCCTTTTTTTTTGGTGTGTGTGTGTGTGCTGCAGCAACCCAGTGCAAATTAAATCTACGACTATTGATTTATCGGTAGATATGCCGGGGCCCCGTGATTAATGCTAACGAGGCGAACCCTCATAGTAATATACACACAGTAGTAGTAGTAGTAGTAGTAGTAGTAGTATACGAGGTAGTACACAACATCGATTATCATGCACACTATGCACGGGGGTAGAGTAGAGAGGTGAATTACTGTATTTTTTTTTTTCAGCTCGCGACAACTATCAATCCACCAGCGGCTGGCTAACTCTCGATCGGCGCATGAGAATTACTTTCGCTTTTTTTTTTTTTCTTAAAACTTCAGCGGCCACTGCTGACACATACTTTACACGCACAGCTCGTGTGTGTGTGTTTGTGTTGCGTGAGTGTCGGAGAGCAGTTGAGATATCGGACGCTGCTATATACGCCTCTGCCCATGTAACAACACACACAACACAGGTGAAAGTAAAAGTGCATCCTCTTCCGAAGGCCGAGTCGTTTGCCAGGCGCAAAGAGAACAACGAAAAAAAAAAGGCAGCGACGACGCCACGTTAAGAACTTGTTCGAATTCGATTAAATGACCCAGATAACCTCGCGCGATATATAGCGTATTCATCAAAGGCACCAGCGAGTTACATTATACACGCGTATGCACGTACTAACCATAAAAGCTCCTCCGAGCCTCCTGCGCCTTTAAACGAGCCTCGATTTCTCGCGCGCGCGAGCGCAAATAATATTATCAACTCTCGATTGCGCGAAAATAAGTGTACCTGTATGTAATGCCCATGGAAATGAGCGCGACCGTATATATAAAGTATACACCATCTTCCTTGTATTTTCTCGCTCGTGAAAGCGTAGGCGATGATCGTCGTGTAGGGGTGCACTGCACCGCGGATAATTTTTGTGGCTTTGAGAGCTCGACGCAGATAGAGAGAGATAGAGAGAGGATTCTCTCGGTTCTTTGAGAATTTCCGCGCCTCGCTTTCAAAGGCCTAGAAAAAGAAGGATCTTTGTCGGCGATCTCAGCGTTAATTGCATCGCAGGAATACAGCAGCAAATATGATCGTTCGTTATTTTAATTGACGTTTTTAACGACAGATCGTGAAACAATGTGTATCATGTTTTCTCTCGTATACTACGTATGATGGATTTCGTGAAAATGATTGAAAGCGCAAAAAAAAACCACACGAAGAAGAAGAAGCTAAAATAAATAAACTTTCGAATGATTTTTACGATAGAGAAGCGATTATTCTTAATAATCGTCGTAATAATTTCCGATCCTATCCCAGCTATATAAAACCAACACAGACACAGACACTGATACCGCATATATAATATATATACGCGTGATGCTTAGCGGTCGGTCGCTTTCCATTTTCATCGTCTTCATTATTTATAGTCGCTTGGCTGCCGAGAGCTGCTGAGCTGCCTCGTCGATCTAGACGCATTAAAAAACTTTTACGACGCACTCGAGAGTGCAAATCTCGGGGAATGTTTTTCCCCTACCCCCCTTATCCTTTTTTTTTTCATCATATTCTCATTTCAACTTAACCGCATTATTATTATCAATATAAAGGAGACAGACAATCGTAAAACTTCAAAATCAAGTCAATAAATCATAGCGACCTACGCACATTTGTGTGTGCGTGCGCGCGCGTATTTATTTTTTCGCAATGGGACTCGTTTTTCGCGTTATAATGTACATTATTATATATATCTACTGCTCTCTTGGCCGAGCCACGAGCGAGACACGACACTTTAGGCGTCGGCTATATGGAAATACCGGTTTTTCCCTCAGTAATTTCATGTCTCTATATAACAATCTATTATAATGTACGCACACGAGAGCTTTGATATAATAAAATATTAAAGTTTGTCCCGCGAGTGCATATATAGCTGCTGCTTCACCGCGTGGATAATAATTTTTCGAACAAAATGTTTTTGTCGCTCGCGAGTTCGCAACAGCAGCGGAGATAACGAGCTTCTGACCTGAAAATGTTTTGCTCGCACATGCAGTATTCTAGTCTCTCCCTCTTTCTCTCTCGTGGCTATAGCTAAACAAAATGCGAGAAACGCAGCTATATACACGAGCTCGTGGCGCCTTATCTATCGCGCGTGCACATTTTGCCAAAGCGAATATTATAATAAACAAAAAAGAAAAGATGCAAAAAAAAAAGGAGAAACAACGAAGTGGCATCGAAATATTTGTCCGTGTGTGTGTGCCTCTTTGAACGCGCATTTTTGCAAACACAGCTGCGCAATATACACGATGATATGTGTATTGAATCGAAAAGCGCCGAGCAAAGAGCATTCCCGTGTTCTTTTTTTTTTTTTTTATATTCCTCTATTATATACGCTCGATCGAGTCCGAAGCAAGCCGACGAGAGAGAGAGAGCACAGAACCGCAGCAAAGCGATCGCGAGCGAGAAGAGTAAAAGAGGAGGAGGAGGAGGGTTTTATAATGTATATAAAACGATGTATAGTCGTCGAGGAGCGATCGATCGATCGGTATATTATAATATACTTGACATTTTTCTCCGCGGCGCGAATTATAATCGTGTACGTCCGCGAGAGGCAGAGAGGAAAGGAAAGGAAGAAATACTTCCTCGCGATGCGCCTCGCGTGTGTGTTGTATATTGCGCAAAAAGGTATCGAATATAGCAATAATAATCGACGGCCTCGCCGATGATGCTGTGGGTGTCAAGTGAGAGCTCGCACATATATATATAAGGTGTATATAATAATGACGTCATGGCCGAGTGTTCTCGCACGTACACACATGCGTGCGTGTGTGTATTATAAACTCCAGCCGTAATAGCTTCTCGAGAGATAGATATATGCGGTTCTAGCAGTGTATGTATGGTAGAGATCTTCGCTCGTCTAGACAATGATGATTAGTCAAGAATCTTACCTCTACTACCTGGTGTATGAGTGTGTCTATCATAATCTACTCTAGCTCTAAAAGCTATCTCGATCGTGCGAAAATTTGCCGCCGCTCCAGAGAAAATTGCCTTTCGCGCGGTAATTTTTCTTTCGCTTTTCCATCGTGTATGCGTGGACAAACAAACTCACACACACGTGCGCGACGATAGCATCGAAAGGGTCTTTAATTCCGCGAGCGACTCGAAGATTCCTCATCTCAGCAACAGCAACAGCAGCAAACACTATCGTAAAAGTCCGAAAAGCCCTTCCAGGAACGGAAAAATTACTCTCACTCCGACGACGACGTTAGCCAATATAATTATCATTTTTGCGCGAGAGAGAGAGAGAGAGAGAGAACAGATAAAAATCCTGCACAATTCGAGCTATGCTATATGCAGCACCCCCGACTGCAACGAGACCGGTTTATTATGTGTATTTGTCTCTCTCTCTCTCTTAAAAAGCCCAGGGAGGTTACGCCGTGTGCAGCGCCTGCCACTGCCACTACTGCTGCTCATGGGCGCTAATTAGTCGCCCGAGGCTCTTTGGCTGTGCACATGTATGTGTATGTGTGTGTGTGTTATATTACACGGACCTTAAAGAGACGAGCGAATATATAACGTCGGGGAGTCAACGCCGTGTATTACATGCTCGAGCGAACTCGCGTGTAAAAAAGTAAAAAAAAATGAAATAACCGAGAGAGAGGAAAATCTATTACACTTTTTTTTCGCGAACTTGTGAAAAAAAAAATAAAAGAGATTCAACAGTAAACACACGCATAACTACATGTAATATAGGGCGACTTTATGGTTCTCGAGCCGCGCGCAATTTCTTTCCTACGCAGAGGCAGCACACGCAGGTATTTCGGAGAAGCAGTAAAAACAAACTGACCCTGCGCGCAACACGCCCAAGTGCGCACCCTAAATATAGCTACACATGTAAAAAAACTTAAATAACACACGTATAAAAAAATACGTGCACCTCGCGACCTTTAATTCCAAGCGAGTGCGTTCATACGCTACATTATACGATTTAGAAATATGCCGCGGCGCGTATTGTCAACGCGACGCCTCTCTCGAAACGCGATGAATATTTATGCGCGCCCTCTCCTCCTCCTCTTCAACTTGCTCCGGCGTGTGTCACAGGCCGCGCTGGCTCATAAGTGTAATATACCAATTATAGCGAAAAGCGCGTGGGCTCGCTCGCAGCAGCAGCACAGCACAACGCGCACAGGTAGCACAGCATGGATTATCATTGCGTAACGCCGATGTGTATAGTGCTTATATTCGCACACACACACTCCATCCGTTACGCGGCCGAGGCAGTGGCGGCGGCATTTCGAGAGCGCCGCGGCGAATCGACTTATATGGGCGCGGTAAACATGGTAGTGAGAGAGATGGGCGCGTTTCGAGGACGATCGACTTCAATGGCTCTCTCTCTCTGCTCCTACGTACTATATCTGCAGCTATATACATATACAGCTCGACCGTAAGCGAGATTCCGTTCGTTTTTTGTTGCTTTTCTCACTGTGCGATGTGTGCAGTGCGTGTTGGGAAATTGGCGCTACACACATTGAACCGACGAAAACGTATATATGTGCACTTTATAATTACCCGCATGTGGACCGCCGTACAAAAATCTTCTCAATTAAATATTCCCCATAATACGTACAGTATCCTTTATATTAATATCGTGGGCTCGTGCGAGAAATAATTGACGTTTTCTAGGAAGAAATAGAGAGAGAGAGACCCAGAGGGGCACATACCTGCGTACACAGCTCGCGCTGTATACGGAATGTTATTTCGCTACAATTAATTATAATTACAAAAGAAATGTGCGACTCGCCTCTCTCTCTCTCTGACTCCCAACTATATATGTGTAAGATACCTCGATGTATCGCTCGATTATATTGCGCGCGCGAAAAATTCGAGCGAAGCCAGAGCCGTACAGGTACATACGCACATCCTTCCGCTTCGCATGTCGTTGTTGTTGTTGTTGTGCACTTGAAGCTCGCTGTGTGTAGTTATCTTGTTATATACGTAAAAAAAAAAAAGAGTCGCGCGCAAGTGGCATTGTAACGTTCTCATAGTTATCGCGTTGGCGCGCGCGCGCGACTCGTTAATTTACTCTTTCTTTCCTTCTCTCGAGGGTGAATGTCATATGTACACGCGTAAAACGATTGTCTCATACAGCTGTCGATCGTCGCGATTCGCTCATTTTTTCGATGTCAATTGATGAACGATGCACCGCACGGGATAAAGAGAAACACGGGAGCTACACGCGGAGCTTCGGCGATTCGACCGCTATAGATGTCATGATCGATTCCAAACGCGAAAAAATACAATTCAGCAGTTATATACCCAGAACGAGTATAATTTTGAAGTTCGCAAATGGATTTTGTCTCGTGTACACACGAATGAAATATATGCACGCGGTCACTTTCTAAGCGCCCATATAGGAGAGCCCAGGCGCGCAATTGAAGCCAGCCAGACGGAAAGTGAATTCGCACGCAGTTGCCGCCGCGAGTACTTTGCACACACACACACATAAGGTACCTCCTATTATGATACTTTCGAAAATCCACATGCGTTCCTCCGTGAAAGTCCGAAGGTATAAGAGCGGCGGCTGCGTCGGCATTCATCGTTGCGTAACGAGCCCGCGAGCGTATTATATACATACACACACACAAATATACGCAGAGTCTCGGGTATTATACACATACACCGCGCGCATCGATCGAGAAGTTTAATTTTTTTTTTTTTTTACCTTTTTCAATTCCGATTACGTATTGCAGCTTGTTATTATTTATCATGCGATGGATTTAATTCTCTCTCTCTCTCCCCTTGCCTGAATGTCAATCGCCCGCGAGTAGTAGTACTCGAGATCGTGTGCATTTATATACGGCGGAGAGAAAACCGTTTTCGCGCAGTACACTTATCAAATAGCCATAATAAGACTTAATTTTCCCCGATATATGCAGTTCGCTAGCATATTATAATACGCGAATGTTATATATATAGCATGCTGTAGCGCAAAGAGACGATCGGTACTGCTCACGCACATATTTATATACATATATAGGCGCTCGCACGCACACGTGAGTTTATAACGGTCCGCCCCGTGTGTATAGAAAATTTTCTGCTATATGCGCCTCGCTCTCGCATGCGTGCGTGCTATGCTGCTCCAAGTGCGAATCGGTTAACGTTGCCTAGATATGTTCGCTCTAGCCGCAGCACGCCAACGCACATACACACACGTGCCATTATGGTGTTCACGCGATCATGATGATGATGATGATGGTGATGATGATAAGTGCGGTATACGTACGATCGGAATTATGCGCGCGATATAATAAGCCCCCCATATAGCCTGACTTTTTTTCTCATAACGCTATAATATATGCTTGTAAGAGAGAGAGAGAGAGAAAGACGCGGAAGAGCAAGAGTGGAAAAATCTTTATTTCCGAGGTGAAATTTCGGGATATATAAAAAGCTCTCCGCACTGCACACGGGACTTTATTAGCAGCAGTTCGACTTGGCAGTTTTCTCGAAATACGTATTACATTCGGCGCTGTACGCGGAGTTACGATGATTGGATTTTCCTTTTTCTTTTTTTTGTTCGACTTATCGACGCAAACACACACGTACGGATTCTTTTTTCATTTTTTACGCGATTCAATTTACTTCAAGCTCACGAGAGCGTGACAGTAGTATATGATATATAAAATTATACCGCGCACGGATGGATCGTTTCGCCGCGTTGACGATCGAGGATCTGAGCTATGGCGACGAGGAGCAGCAGCAGCAGCAGCAGCAGCAGCTTGATTAGAAAGCAGCTGCTGTTGCTGAAAAAATCAACATTGGAACGAGAGACGAATTTCTCGTGTGTGTATGCGTAATGATATGTACATGTGAAGAAAGCATGAAACGGATCGCGCATGTGTATGTTATATACCTTACGAACGTATACGCGATAGAGTGTATTCGATTTAATTGTGGACATAAAAGAAAAGCGGTGCTAAGCTTGGAGCTAAAACTAATCCAATTAACGATGTTTCCTCCCGATGGCTACGAATATACGCTCATTGAATATAAATGCGCCTCGGAGATCCTCTCGAAATTAAATAAGGTTAATTCGCGCCATTCGTACTCATTTGGCACGTGGAAAAACTCCATCCGAATGTACATCGCAAAAGCTGAGATCTCTCGATCGAAAAGAAAAGAAAAAGGAAAAAAAAGAAATCACCGTCATTATTTCATACCAATATATATAAGATTTTGTATTAAGGATCGGAACGTACCGCATACCGGTTGCTCTTTGAAGCTTAGGCGCTATTTTTCAACCCCCCCAAAATTATATTTTGATAAAACACCTCGAACGTAAGTATAAGTATATACGATCGGTCTAGGTAGAAGCCGTATAATAACCCAATATATAATATAATATATATCGCACGGGGTAGGAGAGCTAATTTTTCGCTCCGAGGCTCTGCCCGAAGTAAATGGCCCCGCGCGATTAAATCGAGACTGCGTATATAGTAGACGATCGCTCACGAACGATCATCATCCTTATGTTTCGGCGCGTCGAGGTGTTTCGGCGCGCAATTTACGTACGAGCTTAATTAATTTCTCCCCGGCGCTATACCATTACTACCAATATCGACGAAAATCTCGTGTTTTGAGGAGATACAAGTTCGAGAATGTTTTTTTTTTGTTCGTATCGTTCATTCGCCAGTCGCGACGAGTTAGTGCATACAGATAATAACAATGATACTCGTCCTCGGTCAGGCGGAAAATTGTCACGCGTTCCGTGTGCAGCCGTGACATTATACATTGTCGTATATACCAGCCCCGATCGCGGAGTTCCTCGCACTCGCACTCTCCTTATAATAATATTCAGTCATTTTCTCGCGCGCGCGCGCGACCGAAGTAGGAGGAGGAGAAAATACTTTTGCGATGGCTTATTACAGATAATGCCGCAGCACGACGCTTTCTTTTCTGCGCTATACGTGCACGCGGCTTATTGTTTAGCGCAGCGACAAATTCGTATGTATACTTATAAAAAAAATACTGTGTACGAGTATCGCGCGGTCGTCGACGAGGACGAATTTTGCAGCTTATCTTCGTCGAAATGAAAAAAAAAAAAAACTTTCTATTTCTTTCTTGGCGCGTTGTTGTGCGGCTAGGAAGCGCGAATCGTTGTTACACGCACGCAGTAAGGAGGATAAAAAAAGAAGAGGAAGGTATACCCGAGCTTGCAACGGTACGCCTCCTCCTCGCTGCAGCACAATTCTTGCCGATTTCGCGCCAAAGAAGAGTAGCTACAAAAAAAAGGAAAAAAAAAATCAAGAAGAATCTCCGCGGCGATCTTATAGTCGCAGCCACTACTACCGAACGAACGAAGAGGAGCCTCTATGGTGCACACAGCAACAACAAAATCTTCGCAGAATCTCCATTTTCTCTCCGTAGTGTTGTGGCTATACAGCACAGCAGAGAGTACAAAACAGCAGCAGCAACGCGAAGGATACGCTCCCGTGAGCGCGTGCATCGGCGCGCACATACATACATACATATAGAGGCACGAGCTCGGCAGCAAAAGAAGCATCCGTTAGAATTCTAAGCCTTCTTGTGCACGGGGTCTCTCTCTCTCTCTCTCTCTCTTCTATACACTCGCACACACACACGTACACGCGCGGGCGCAGGGATGTACCGTTTTTCAAGGTCTCGCGCGTGTTTCGCGGATCGCTGCTGTATAGCTTCCTTTCGGAGCTGCGCAGCTATTGTATTCCGCTGCCACTGCTGCTATACCACACAGCCGCAACTTTCGTCATCGTACATGTATACCTTTAGCCACCGCATACCTATGTGTGGCTATATAGGAACGAACAACAGCAACAACGACGACGTCGAAGGCGAAAAAAAAAAATTATTATTATTCGCGTTCGATGCCTCGTCGATTATCGGCGCGAGAGTCGAGCTATGGGCGCAAAATAACAGCATTATATCTATCGGACTCTACCGATCTCCAGCACCGCACTGCGCTGCAGTTAGAAGCTGAGCTGAGCCGAGCTGAGCGCGAGCACGGGGGGCTACCGTATACGTATATGTGTGCTGTATCCTTCAAGGAAGTCGTTATTAATCGTCGGCGACAGGAAAAATACGATTATCATTGTGTGGAACTGTGTTTCAGCTGCTGCTGCTTATGTTCTAGCTGGTTGCTGCTGCTGCTGTTGTTGTTATTATTGTTATGGTATGCAGCGTGATTAGGACGAAAAAAAAAAAAAATCCCCAAGCGGCAACTGCAACTGCAGCAGGAGTCATTTTAGCCATAAGCGCGCGCGCGCGCGGGGCAAGCACAGGAACGTCGCGCTTACTTGCCTCGCGGTATTATATTACAAAATCGCTCATAGCTATGTAGCAGGTATGTATAGTAGGCATGTAGTGTTGTATACGAGAGCACAAGTGGTGTATACAGTAGAAATAGCGTAGATAGATACATACATACAGCTGTGCGCGCAAAAAGAAACAAGTTGCGGTAATGATAAGACTCCAACGGCGGCGGCGGCGCACGACCTCGAATAACTAGCGTTAATAATTCTTTTCTGTCTCTCTCTCTTTTTTTCCTTTCCGATTCATTTGTGCGCCTTTCGAAATATCTTTAAATAATATTATCACGGCCGTATACAAGAGAGAGAGAGAGAGAGAGAGAGACAATGGTGTATACGACGGCGACATTCAAGAAGAGAGAAAGAACGAAAAAAAACTCGTCTCATTCATGAAAATCGGAGTCAACTTTCGATTTCTCGACCTGTTGCCGCCCGTTGCGTGGGTGTTTTAAAAATATGTACATACATACGATATTCGGCCGTTGATGATTCAAGAGCGAGTGAAAAAAATGCACGACGATCGAGCAGCCTTCTGAATATTAATTCAGCGGCAATAAAATTATATAGTGTAATATAAATACCGATCACGAGCCTCGCGTCCAGGGTCCCTCTGTATAGGATACGCACTAGTGGCCCTCGTGTCTTTTTATTTTTTTATTATAAATTTTTTTATTCTACATTACGTATTCGTCAATCAGCCCGCAGGCGTTGTAATATTCGGATGTATGTATATGATGGAAAAATCGCGCGCTCGTCCGTTTCTTTAACGCAAAAACTTTCACCGACGCCGCCGACGACGACGGAAGTATCTATTTCTCCAGGGAGATTACCGATCCGCTGCCTTGTGGCCTTATGCATTACACACACACACACACACACACATACACAGCTCGGTGCGGTTCTGTGTATATTATTACACACGTGCAGAGAGAACACAGAGAGAAATTGATTTGGCAACGCATAATAAGTAACGATCATCGAAGAAGAGAGAGACGAGACTTCTTAGTTCTTCTTCTTCTTTTTTGTCGCAACGATCGCGAGAGGATTGCGTAAGAGAAGCCGATCATTTTTTTTTGTTGCAACTCATCCGGTCCGGAAGTATCGATCTGTTTACTACGACACACTTTTAATTTTTTTTTTTTGCACACGCAACCTCGATGCTCGCGTTGGAGGAGATTCGCGGAGATCGTTATCGGCACGGATTTTGTCACACACCTTTTCTTCGAGAATCATTATCTCGGCTTATGTCACACGTATAGTATTTAACGGGGGTTTACGAAGAAACGTGTCGCGTTGCAGTGCACGTTGATCCGTGCATTTATCCGTGTGTGTAAAAGTATATACATATAGCAGAAGTAACAACGACAACAGCAGCAGCAGCAGCAGAAGCTAGTAGTAGTAGGCCAGGTGTCAACGAACGGTTCCTGTGCACATTTATGCACATGTGTTATAAACACATCCTGTCTGCAGGATATGTGCACGAGGAGTTCATATATATATATGCTTGCGCACGAAGAGTAGAGGATAAATTTTGACGCTATGTGTATACACGCTATAATACACGAGAGGAGCAGCAGCAACAGCAACAGCAGCTACAGCAGTACAGAGAGAGACAGAGAGAGAAGAAGGACACAACGTATAGAGCTCTCGGCTAGCTAGCCTCTAAGACCATGGGCAAGTATACATAGCCTGCAAGGGGGAGAGAGATAGAGCGTGTACATAACGTGCCTGTTGCTGCTGCTGCTGCACACGGAGTGCAGTAACAGCAACTGTCACTTTTTTCATTTCGGTGTTTTTTCGCTTCGCGAGCGCTCGGACGTCAAAGTCGTAGCGAAAATTAGGCCTGATGCGGGATTATTTTACACGCACTGACAAGAGTTGACAATGGTGCTGATCCGTACCTTGTTTCGAGCAGGCAGACGACGACGACGACGACGACGACGGCGATCGTCGATCGACAGTAGTGCAGCACATGAACGACGACAACAACACAGAGTCACACAAAAGACACTGACACTCGGAGACACACCGAATTTCTTTTTTGACGTACTATATTATATAAAAACTGCACGTGTATAACGCAACGACAACAACAAGAACAACCGATCTCTCCTCTCTCGGTCGCGCTCCTCTGCGCTCCGAGTGCGTTTATGCGTGCGTACGTAATATTACGCGCTCTCTCCTGTGTGTGCAAATCGTTTTGCGCTCGCTCGCGCGCGCGTTGTTTCACCGTTGGAGTTGCGATCGCGACTGAGTGGGCCCCCTTCTACCGTAGGCAACTTTATCGCGCGGCTCCGTGGCACCGCTGACTGCAAGAGAGTTTACCTTCTCTCGAGACGTGTACACACACACACACACACAGACAGACGCGAGCACACGGAGCCGAGTCGGTCGCGCTTAACTATCTCCTACCTATACCTATACCTCTACCTCTACCTGTGCCAGCGGCCCCTAGAGTAAAATTGTTGAAACAGTCCCCGTGTGCGCGCAAAAGCCACGGCGAGCTAATGCACCGCTGCTGCTGCGATCATACACGCGTACAGCTATATATATACTTTCTAGGCTCCTCTGCCCGCGCGATGCGAAACGTGTGCCTCGTGCTGCAGTGTAGTGCACTGCACTA